>MU723968.1:4016-27857 GCA_026770625.1 Nicotiana glauca
TTAGATTTCTAGGGTTTTACTTGATAAAATTGAAATTAGTAATTAAGTCTTCTGTTGATTAGATTCTACCTCTGATTAATTTGTTCCCTTGAATCGCGTCAATTGAATACTTAGATCTAATTGGATTTTGTCTGTGAAATTGTCTATTGTTGGCTATTTTTGTAAGTCAATTTTGACTTTGACTTTTAGTTTCTGATTGATAAAGGGGTTAAAACAGTAAATAAAAGGAAAAGGCAGGGCTAAATGGGGGAAGGTTAATTGGTATACTGTAAATAACCTAAGGGGTTAAGGGTATAAGTGGCAATGCTACTTGGTTCGTGGGTAAATAGCTAAAGAATAATGAGTATTCTGGGCATAATAGAAGGGTAGATAAGTAGAAATTGAAAGCAAGTGAGGGTAACTTAGACAATTAAGGGTATTAGAATAGTGTAGATGCTACTAGAACCTTCTAGAAGGGATTCTAGTGTATTTACGATTAAACTAAGCGTAGTGATCTAAAAATAAATGATATGATGAGGGGTGGAAAATTAGAATATTAATTTCAAAATTCCCTCCCATTTTGATCTATAAATAGGCCTCATTAGGCCACATTTGGGAGGTTCTGGAAGAAAAAAAATTTGGAAGGTTTAATACTCTGAAAATCCTTCTAATCTCTGAAAAAATTCAAATTTTCTAGTTCATCCTTAGGAAATTCTCTAATACTACTGTTCAATTGATTTTAGCTCGAGTTCAAGTTGAAATCCTCCTAAGTTTTTGGTATTTCGACTGTTGATCTGTGTTTATTTGAGCTGAATTTGGTTGCTGAAGTTGTGTATTACTGTGGCTATTATCTGGAGAGTTGTTTGGTTATTCAGAGGTTTTCTTTGGTATCAAATCTGGTTACTGTATACTGCTGTGAATCGGTTGGTTATTGTTTGCTGGAGTCCTGTCATTGCTGATCCTTCTTCTTCTATTGCTTTAGACTTATCGAATTCATTTCACCCTTCCAGGTACACTTTTGAAACTCGAAGATGTAATCAGAAATTTGAAGATATAAATGTTCGACTGGTTTTATTAGCTTTGGATTTTGTTTATTTTATAGATTAAGAATTAGATAGATTCATATGTATTTGCTAGGTGAATCGTATGTATATTTGGGACTGTATGAACTGTGAACTCGGACTGTTAATTTCTTTAATAGCTTAGTTTAATTACCACATAGAAAATCGCATGTGAGGTAGATTAATAGAAAAACAATCACATAGATTAGAGATTAGAAAAATTGAAAACAAATGTTAATATCTGTTTTGGTTGATCAGTTGTTACGAATCAGAAATGCAATGAAGTTCATTTGTTATCTTTAGTTTGTGTTAATCAGATTTAATACATAAGAGCATGAGTTCGTTAGATTCAAATTTTGATTAGTTAATACAATATGCTTCAGATTAATTCATGTTATATAAGAAAAATTGTAATAAGTTTTCAATAATGAGTATAAAATGACTGTTTCAGTATGAACGAATCTGTACTTCAATTCAAATATATTTCTGTAGTTAGTTTAATATTTCCAATGGAATAAAGTAGTAATCCAGCTCTGTATTTGAATATGCAACATTTCAATTGATAAAATAGTAGAAACCAATTTATAATGACAGTTAATATGTAAATCGGGTGTAGTTGATCTGAATGAGTAAAACAGTAATATTCGAATAGAAATCAGTGTTAATGCTTTAGTTAATTTCTGATACTGCAGTTAAATGAACCGTGTAAATCTAATATTAGGTTATTGATAATATTTGGTACCTGTTTTGGACTCACATTATGTAACCTGGGCCTGATCAGGCAAAAAGGCCCAGATCCAGTAGTAATGTCCTTTGTGCTTATTTGAACAAATCAGAATACATGAACTGGGCTCGAATAAGCCCTGAGCACAGCTGTGCTCTGTTCTTCACTGGTCTGATTTCAAGGCCTAAAACACATGAAGGCCTGGACGTAAATGAAATAAAAATACAAACCATAACTAGGCAGCATTATTCGTTATTTTGATAAGGCAAAAACAATAGTAGAAATGTAGTACACTATAGGCTTGACTTTTAAAAAATAAATGAGATGAGCCTCGTTTGAGAACAAAATGCACGGGGCCCTCAATTAATTGTTATAAAACACTTAGATTTGGAAAGACTGTAATTTCACGGTTTTTCCCAAAGGTAACAAGACGTAGATATTTTAGGTGCAATTTATAATATACATTCTCAAGTATGGGTGCACATTTATGTGACCCAAATCTAAATCTCAACGAAGTTGAAATGTATTAAAAGCCACAGGCGTACTGGTACGGTGTGGCCCGAAATGCATTTTCGCGACGTTGTAATTCTTTTAAAAGTGATAAAGCAAAATATTAATAATGCACATAAATTGGAATATATAAAGAAATCAGATAAAAACAAATACAACAGTTGAGCGACCGTGCTAGAACCACGGAATTCGGGAGTGCCTAACACCTTCTCCCGGATTCACAGAATTCCTTATCCGTATTTCTAGTTCGCAGACTGTAATAGAGTCAAACTTTCTTCGGTTCGGGATTAAATCGGTGATTTGGGACACCATTATATTCCCAAGTGGCGACTCTGAAATTAAATAAATAAATCTCGTTCCGACTGTCCTTAAATTGGAAAAACTCCTTCCTTTTATTATATCCCTTCCCGGGGTGTAGTAAAATAATGGCTAAGTAAAAAAGGAGGTGTGACAGACATAATTGGGGAATGTGTTATAACTATTGCTCGATACTACCCACTCGACACCTCTCGGTAGAAAGAGTGATTTTTCCCAATTGACTTTCTCAGGACCAATTTGGTATGCTATTTGTCCGAGCAACTAGGGTTCAAATCGGGTATTACTCTCTCGAGGTTTAACCCTTTAATTGGGACTATCAAATCTCTTGAGTCCATCCCAATTCCTTTTTTAGTCAATTTTGGAGATTTAGACTCTCTTTCTCAAGAAGAACCCAAGTCAACTTAGCACAAACTAGTGTTTAAAACCACAAATTTATAAATTAAATCATAAAATTGACCCAAATAACAAACACCCATAGTCAATCTAACCTTAAATTATAAAACCCATCAATTACTCACACTAGGGTTGAGCCACAACCCTAGCTGATGGGTCCAGCTACTCATGCTTGAAGAGAAAAATAGAGAAATAGATGAAGAGAAAGACATATTAAATAATTACTAAAGTAAATACAAAAATTCAATGATCAAAACTAAGTAAAGGTGCCCAAAATGGCTAAGAAAGTCTTCTCATGAGCATAGCTACTGTATTACAACGTCTGATAATATCTGATACCCTAAAAATGGAAAAAGAATCTATCTATAATAGGCTGGAAAAACTGGACAAAACTGCCCCTGCGGGTTCAGTGCGGAATGCACAAAATGGTGTGCGGCCGCACTAGGCTCTTGACTTGAAATGTTGACTCGCGGACCGCACAGAATGGACTATGGTCGCAGAGGCTTCTAATGCGGTCCACACAGAATGGACTACGAACCACACATGCTTCATCTTCTGAATTTGGCATCTCTATAAACTTTGGTTCTACGGACCGCATAGAATGGCAGTGCAGCAGCGGTGCCTTCAGTGAAGACTGCACAAAACCCTCTACGGTCACACTGCCCTGATGCCCGAAAATCCAACTCTCTTAATCTTCCTAGTACGGATCTCACAAAGTGTAGTGCCGCCACACTAGGCCTATTTATCCTGAGTTTTGTCTTGTCTTTGGTATTTGTGCAGGTTTCACTCCTTTTGAGCTGATCTTTGACATATTGTTATTTTTTTGATAAAACCTGCAATCAAGCACAACTTATGAGCCTTTTGGGACTATTTTGAATGAATTAATAATCAAAGCTTAAGCAAGAAGGAGTATAAAATATATCAAATCCCCTAGTCACCAACTCCCCCAAACTTAAGCTTTTGCTTGTCCTTAAGCAAACAAAATAAGAATCACCCCTTAAGGAAAAAAAATCCAAGAAATTTTCAGTTGTCCTAAAGCAAACTCAACTATCATCAATTGGGACTAACAATTGCTCTCAATACAAATGAACCATTAACAACATTTACTCTTTGAACAACCATGGATCAAGTGCGACACAAGGGCATCAACAGTTGACTCAACACATTAAAGAACTCTTTCAATTACTTTGGTCATTTTAGAACCCAACCGCACACGTCCTCAACTCTCCCTAAGCATACCTCACCTTTAGAATAGTGGAACAGAAAATGAGGTTAATAGGAATTCACTCATCTCTCTCAATGAAAGATCACAAGTCTGGCTCTAAGTACTATATGCTTGCCCCTTATGTGAGTATCAACTAATGTAAGCTTTATTCAACTCAAGATCATAAGGGCTTTTGTGGAGTCATTGTGAAGGCTTTTAGTTCAGGGTAGGTCATGTTTTTGTTCAAGTAGGTTCCATCTTGACTTCAACACTTCTTTTGATTCATTTGGCACAATTCACTTGACTCTTTGAATCATTTCACTTCTTTGTAAGGGGTTAGAGAGACACATTGTCACTCTTTCTTATGCATTTCAAACCTTTTCTCCTTTTTTAATTTTCTACACCTTTGTTTCTTTGCTTTTCTTGAATCCCTTTGTAGTCATTTTCACCTTTTTGTCTTTTTTCTTTTCTTTCTTTTTCATTGCCTTTCCTTTTCTTCACTTTTGTACCTTTTTACCACTTTGTTGCAATCCCTGTCTCTCCCCAAACTTATACTTTTTCCATGTGCTAAAGGAAAGATTTGGGTGCCAAGAGAGGGCATCTTTTATAATAGGTATAGGCTTGTATCATGGTTCTTGAAAGAAAAAGGTTTAAGGCCCAAAAGAGTTGACTAGGGATCTCGTCAATGGTAGGCTATGGATTTGTTCCATCTATCATTTGGATCGCGAAGAGCCTATAATCATGTCTCAAGTCAAAATTTACTTAGGATTTCACCTAAACAAACATTCAGGGCAAGTTCTAGGCCAATGGCTCGGGACATGGACTTGCAATTCAATTACTCAACACACAAACTAAGGGATCGCTAAAGACATAGATTCAGGGGCCCACAACAACCTTAGATACGATTTGAGCACACAATGGTCCCGAAAAACCACTTGATTAATATCGGTCAACACAAGAGTCTCAAGATCATGACTTTCACCATCCTAAACACAACAATTTGTTTTTGACCATAAGATCAAAGGAAAATGTGCTAGGCCTAAGTGAAGCTTTGGTTGAGGTACCCTTAACTGCAAAGTACTAAAAACAAAAAGAAAAACAGAATCAAACCTTACAAAGGTTGTCACACCATCTATCATTGGGAAGAGTCACCCGGTTCACACAACACTCCACCTTTGGAAAGAACCTTGGCGTTAAGAAAACCAAAGGCTTATTGCAAACTCCGAAAACAAAAAACTAAGAATCACAAATAAGAAGCTAAAAATGAAAAATTTTGCGGAAAATAGAATAAATATATACAAGAGGGGATTTTAATATACAATAGATGGGATGAATATATACAATGAAATGTAACTTTATATACAGACCCAAAGTAAGATAAAAATGCGATAAATGTAACTTACTATCAAATTATATATAGACCAAAGATGAAAAATTAATAAAGCATAAAAATGTATCAATATATACAGTCATCCAAAATGTAGGGCTCACCTCCTCAAATGAAAGCTGGCATTGTCCCCAATGCCAGCTAGTCTAAATAAGCACCAAAAGAAATAGAAAAAGGAAATAGAGGACTCCCTAAGCCGTGTCTGTCTGCATAGGATCATGGGTGGTCCCTCGGTCCTCTGTGTGCTCGGGAACCTCAGACTGGTTCCCGGTGGTCTGCTCTACTTCTACTAGGACCTGGGCTTGGACCTCGACAGGCTGTGGAACTGGTACATCCTAGGGCTGACTGGAGGAAGCCTCCGGTGGGTGCGCTAACTAGATGATGGCATCATCTTCTCTAGGAATCTTCCTCCTCTTTGGAGGCCTCTGGGTTTGGTCCAGCTATAGATGAGGTGATGTGATTGGAATATCAAGCAACAGGTCTAAAGGCAAGTGGTCTGTCTTCAGTCTATCAACATCTGCCCGCAGTTCCTTCACGGACTCCTTGGAGGCACGTGTCTTCCGTAACTTCTTATGCTCCTTAGCAAGCTCCTTGAGAGCCTTGCTGTGTGAATTGACTGCCTTGGCCAATGCATCCTGAGTGATGAGGATTTTCTTCTGGTTCTCAAGTATCTCCTTCAAAGCATCCTCTATCAACTATAGGACCTGTGCTGGCTGAGGTGCCGATTAAGCTGCTACAATAATCGTCAATGTGGACAACTTGGATGAGGCAGTCTGCATCCAGTTGTTTATACTTAGTAGGGCCTCGCTCAGTCGGTGGGTAGTGATGGGATAGGCCTAGGTAGATAGGATCTCCGGGCCTGCTGATATAGAAGGGCCAGGAGGAATGGCTAAAGAAGTGGAAGTTCCGGGAGGAATGCCAGCAGAAGTGGAGATAGGCTTAGCAGGGACCTCTACCACAACTAGCTCTTCAGACGGGCCAATTGGGGCAGAAGCAGGGGCTTTGTGGTTCTTGTCCTTGGGGTTGTCATTCCCCTTCAAGCTATACCAAGAGAACGGGGTTGTCGCCTTTAGCTTGATGTCATATGGCCTCTTGTCCACCTTCAAGTCCCGAAAGTACATAGTGAGGGTGCTAGGGAAAGGGTAGTTTCGGTCATGCTCTGCTCCCACTATCGAGATAACATGGGACATCACATTCCCCATATTTATGGGGTATCCTGCCATAATCGAAGCAACCAATATAGCCCGATGGAGAGGAAGGGTCTGGTCACGTGTAGTATGATCCAACCGGCTGCAAACAAACGTCTCCCAACCCCTCGCCTCAAAGTTTAAGGTCCTCCGCAATATTTTGACCCCAACAGTAACCAATCAGGAACGGTACTTAGGATTTCCAGGTTATGAGCTAACCATGGACGGACCTCCTCGCCTATCTCCAACTTTGCCATGTACAAAGTTTCATCCTCTTCATTGAAGCCCAAGTATTCATTGAGGTATTTCCCTTCAAAAAACACTGTTTTATTACGAACCTTTGTCACTTCGGAGCCCTTTTTGATATGGGCTACATTGTAGTAAAACTCCTTGACCATGTGTTCGTTGGCATCTACACACTTCTCCATAAAATGTTCCCAGCCCACTCAAGTCCTAAATTGTCTTTGCATATTGGGTTTGAGGGGTAAAGGATCGTTATCAATGAAGCTCCGCTCCAGTATCAACTTTCTCACCGGCTACCACTCCCTAAACTTGTGGTACGCCACCTGGCACACAAACCTATACTCCCAAACATCGAGCTTTCTAGTTCGGGCAATGCCTCCCACCTGATGCTCACCACCTTCAGCTACCTCCTCTTCTCCTTGTACCTCTGCCTCACCTCCGTCTTCACTCTTCCCAAAAAATGAAGCTATGGAGGATGTGGAGTATTCACCACTGCCGGCTGCTGAGCCCTCAGATGACTCAGTGGGAACATGATCTGGTGCTTGGGCAGTGGGTGATGGTGGAGGATTATCATCTATCAATCTGAATCTTCCCGGCCAGTCAGGGATATGTATTGGTAGTGAGTCTGAAGAAATGTCTTGGGAAGACACATACTCACTCCCCGACTAATCACATGCTCTATTAGCTGCCTTAATTGCCTTTCTCATATTCTTTATGGAGTGAGTTTAATCATCTTCTGCTTCCCTCCCCGGGAAGAATCACCTCTGCGGGGTTGTTTTGAGCCTTTGCCTCTTAGTTTAACCATTATCTGCAATTACAATCATCTAACATTGTTAGTATCAATAGAAGCAGTGGGAACATTAGTGCAGAAAGAATTGTAGCATAGACTTAAAATGTTGCAGACAGTTGCAGAACACATGTCACGACCCATTTTCTGAAAAAGCTGAGACTGACACTCGATCACTAAACATGACTGAGCGAATCATCTCTGCTTATCAAACCTATTATAACTCCAAACTTTATATGCAACAAAGCAGTACTCTAACTAAATACTTTTGATTAATTCAAATATTTAAATAAATCAACTCCAAAACTTTATTCGTAGCAACTACTGAATTACTGCTAAGTTATTATAAAATAACATCTGAATCTCAACCCAATGACTATGTCTATGAAGCCTCTACTAATAAACTGATGCACTGCTCAGGATATGAGATTTCCTGGTCAATTCTCTAAGTAACAAAAAAATAACTAAATAAAGATGACTCTAAGGAATACTCCACGAACAAAAGCGGAGCTCACCAATAGCACTGGAAGCAAAGGAAGTCCTAACTCGTAGCCTGCTCGCCTGCAAATCCGGTTCCTACTTTGTACTGTAGACTAACATAGGTTCCAAAAGAGAACGTCAGTACCATCCATTGTACCTTGTGAGTCTTAACAACAACGGGCGAAACTTTAATAATATATACATTATGAGCAAATGTTCTAAATGCATGTAAAACATAAAGCTTATAAGAATAATGATAAATAATTGCATAATATTAGTTTATGAATATTTTAAAAAAAATTATTTTCTTTTTCTTTCTTATATAAAAAATACTTCACTTTATACTTTGGGAGTTCCAACTACCCCGACTTAATTCTGTCTCAGTCACCGTGTGATCGTCACGAGTTCGATCCCAACCTGATCGAATATTCCCAATCCACGAGATGCCACTCGCTTCATCGTTCTTAGCGCTCATGTATCATACCTTAGCAAGGCTAAGTAATTTCTCAGCAACAAGACCCTCGGCTTGTATGCTCCCTACTTTGGCACAAGTAGTTTCAGGAAGTCAACGCCTTGGCCAGGACCCTCAGCCTGGACGATGAACCCTTCTCAGAATAAAGGATACTCCCAAAAATCTTTTCTTTATAACACTCCTTCTCGATACTTTTCAAGTCTAAATCTTTCAATCATACTTATTCTAAAATTCTTAAATTTAAGGTACAGAATAAGAATGAAATAAACATTCAAAACTATTTCTAAATATTCTTGCTTTTTCATGAATTTTCAACATGAAAATGACATATAAGAATAACAGAAAAATCTGAAAATTTATGCACATATATCAAAATAATTCATCTAACTTTAACAAAAAAATAATTCTAAGCTAATAAGAACTCACCCACTTCAGTTAAGCACATATTCACTCTTTTAGCCAATTGATCAAATACCTTGTATGCATACTTTTCTGAGTTAAACCATTTTGGTAAAGGGTTATATCAACTCACCTCAAACTTCTTGAGCCAATACGTAGACTCCAGTCCAATTTATACCCGTCAAACAATTGATTCTACAACAACCAGTGCATTTTAACTAATTTTAAAGTTTCTCACCTAAACATGAAATCTATTGTTGATATGGAGAAAGAAGGGAATTAACTATTCAATTCTTACCTATTACTACTATAGGGCAATTGATAATAGGGAATTTTATATACTCGAGTTTAAGAATTAATGAATTGTAAAGAACCCTAGAATTTTCCGTTGTCTGCTTGAGTATTTTGCTGAAACGGCTTTAGGAACAGAATGTCGACTCCTATCTTCAAATGGCATTCATGCCTTTCTCTGCCAAGAGCCTTTATGGACTTAAGGCTCACGTGCCCTTTTCCTTTTAGTTCTCTCTCTATTTTTTTTGTTTTGTTTGTTTTTGTTTTATTTTATTTTTTGTTTTGACTTAACTAGTATTTAATTACCTACTTTTAATAAGTTATTATTATTCCCCTAATTGTATATCCAATTATTTATAAATAGAGAAGTAACTAAAATTAATCACACTGGTTTAAATCCGTAATAGAAGTATAATTTAAGTTTTAAAAAAATTAAATTCTATATTTAGTGTGTCTTGAAACTTTTATAGCTTTGAAGAGTGTTACAACACAGACCAATGCAGACCACATAGAATGGAGTGCGGCCGCACTGGGACCAGTGCGGTCCACACAAAAATGGCTGCGGTCCGCACAGGGATGGGGTTCAGACTACCCATCCTCTGAATCTGACCAGTGCTGCCCGTACAAAATAGTACCGCGGCTGCACTGGGCCAGTGCGGACCACACAAAATGTAGTGCGGCCGCTACCCAGAGTTTAGCTTTACACAAGATCATCAGTGCAGTCCATACAAAGTGGTACTGCGGACCGCACTAGGGCACCACAAATCGCACAGAAATGACTGCGGTCCGCACTGGGTGCCCGGAAACAGCACTGAGTTAGGGTTTATCATATTTTGATATTATGGTCAAATTTCCCACCTAATTAGAGTCCCCAATGATTACCCAGTCCAGAACACTGTCTAACTATGCAAGAATCACACATCTAACTATCCTAACCTAACAAATTAAGAAAATATGGGAGAAGGAAACAATAAGAGCTAAGAAAAATGAAAATTAACTAAAATTAACAAAATTAACAAGTGAAAAGGAAGATTGATGTACCAGATATTGAGATGAATTGAATCAAAGCAATGCAAACAAGCAATTACAATCAAAGGATATGATGGATAGTGTTTAATTACTTTAAGGTTTCAATTTTGCGAAAAGAGTAAAAGGAGACCCTCAGGGTCTATTTATCGAAAAGCCCCTGGGGCCCAACCTCACCTACCAGTGCGGACCGCACAAAATGGACCGTGGTTCGTACTAAGCTATTATGATCAACCTTGGCTAATTATCCTACTACAGTCTGCACAAAATGAACCGTGGCCGCAGTGGTCCACTGCGGACCTCACAAAGTGTAGTGCATCCACAGTGGCCAACTTCAGAGAGGTATCACCTTTGACTTCACCTGTGCGGACCGCACAGTGTAGTGTTGTCGCACTGGCAACTTTAGAGACTGAACGTTTTGTTCACTATGTCTTGCACTGCACCAATACAATCCTATAACATCTCACAACCATTTAGCCCAAAAATCAGTCCTATACTAAAATGAAAATCAAAGAAAAAGAAGAATAAAACACATGGGTTGCCTCCCAAGAAGCGCCTGATTTAATGTCGCGGCACGACATGGGTTACCATCACATCATTTGAAATGGATAAGTGCCACCATGTGGCTGTAATCAATTTTCCCAAGATAATGCTTGACACGGTCCCATTCACTCTAAAGACTTCACCATCTTTGTTTTCCAAATCAAGAGCACCAAAGGGGTCACCAACACAACTTCAAATGGTGAACTCCATTTTGATTTAACCTTTCCCGAAAAAAGACGTAACCGGGGAATTGAACAAGAGAACCAAATCACCAACTTTGAACTCCTTTCCACAAGCATATTTATCATGAAGGTAATTCATCTTATCCTTATACAAGGATGAACTAGAGTAGGCATGGAACTGGAATTCATCAAGTTCATTGAGTTGTTCAACACGAATATTGGCCGCAACAACCCACTCAAGATTAAGCTTCCTCAAAGCCCACATAGCCTTGTGCTCTAACTCAAACAGAAGATGGCAAGCTTTCCTAAACACCAACCGGTATGGAGACATACCAATTAGAGTCTTGAAAGCCATCCTCTAAGCCCATAGAGCGTCGTCTAACTTCTTCGACCAATCGATACTATTTGCATCTTTGACAATATACGTTTGATTTCCCTATTGGATACTTTCACTTGACCACTTGCTTGAGGGTGATAGGGGTAGAAACTTTGTTATTGACACCATACTTTGAAAGCAAAGTATTGAAGGCTTTATTGCAAAAATGGGACCCCCCATCAATTATGATTTCCCTCGGATTACCAAACCTTGTAAAAATGTTCTTCTTGAGAAATGCAACCACACTTTGGGCCTCATTGTTGGACAAAAGCCACCACTTCAACCCACTTTGAAACATAATCCACCGCCACGAGAATGTAAGTATTCTCACAAGAGCTAACAAATGGGCCCATGAAATCAATGCCCCATACATAAAAAATATCAACCTCAAGGATGGTATTGAGAGGCATCTCATCTTTTTTCGAAATTCCCCCCGCTCTTTGGCACTCGTCGCATCTCTTCACAAAATCACCCGTATCTTTGAACAAAGTTAGCCAATAAAACCCACAACTAAGAACTTTAGAATCCTTCCTCGTCGCTCCATGATGGCCACCAAAGGGAGAGGAATGACAAGCCTCCAAAATACTCAGTTGCTCTTCCTCTAGGACACACCTTCGAATCACACCATCCGTGCAAATCTTGAACACGTATGGCTCATCCAAATAGTAGTCCAAAATATCCCACTTGAGCTTCTTCCTTTGGTTAGAAGAGAGCTCATACGGGACTATTCTGATCACAAGGTAATTAGCAACATCGGCAAACCATGGCATATCATTCATTGACACCGCAAGGCGTTGTTCGCCGGGAAATGAGTCATTGATCTCTAGGCCATCACAAGGACTCCCTTCCTCCTCCAAACATGACAAGTGGTCCGCCACTTGATTCTCACTACCTTTCCGGTCCACAATTTTTAGATTAAATCTTAAAGTAGTAACACCCATCACATCAATATTCCCTTGGAGTCTTTCTTTGTCATCAAGTACCTAAGGGCGACATGATCGATGTGCACTATGACTTGGCCCCCATAAGTTACGGTCGGAACTTTTCCATTGCAAACACTATGGCCACCAACTCTTGCTCGCATAGTACGTCGGATGAAACATTTTGTTCACGCGTTGACCCAACATCGCTCCACCCGCAACATCGCTAGCATAACATATGAGCTCAAAGGGAAAGCTCCAATTAGGTGCGGTAATGATAGGAGTGGTGGTCAACTTATGCTTAAGAAGTTCAAAGGCCTCCATGCATTTCTCATCAAACACAAACTTAGCATCTTTCTCTAGCAACTTGTAAAGAGGATTCACTACCTTCAAAAAATCCTTGATAAACAGCTGGTAGAACCCCGTATGCCCAAGAAAACTCCTCAACCGTTTGACAAAAGTAGGGGGAGGTAGCCTTGAAATCACCTCAATCTTTGCTTTGTCTACTTCAATCCCATGCTTAGAAATTTTGTTACCTAACACTATACCCTCTTCAACCATGAAATGGCATTTTTCCCAATTGAGTACAAGGTTTGTGTCTTCACACCGGGCCAACACTCTATCCAAATTACCCAAACACTTTTCAAAGAAATCACCAACCACACTAAAATCATCCATGAAAACCTCCAAGATATCTTCTACCATGTCAGTGAAAATAGCCATCATGCATCGTTGGTAGGTCGTCAGAGCATTATACACCCGAACGGCATCCGAGAGAAAGCAAATATGCCATTTAGGCAAGTGAATATGGTCTTCTCTTGGTCCTCCAGAGCGATTAAGATTTTATTATAATCCAAATATCCATCCAAAAAACAACAAAAGACACGCCCCGCAAGACAATCTAGCATTTGGTCATGGAATGGCAATAGGAAGTGATCCTTTCGGGTCACCTTGTTCAGCTTCTGGTAGTCCATACATACCCTCCATCCAGTAACGGTCCGAGTAGGAATAAGTTCATTGTTGTCATTTGTCACCACATTCATCCCACCTTTCTTCGATACACATTGCACCGGAGAAGTCTATGAGCTATCGGAGATAGGTTACACAACCCCGACATCCAACCATTTTATCACTTCTTTCTTCACCACCTCTTGCATTGCCTCGTTCAATCTTCTTTGATGCTCTAATAAGGGCTTTGCATCATCCTCCAAAATGATTTTGTGTGTGCAAAATGCAGGGATTATTCCCCGAATGTTGGCCAATGTCCACCCAATTGCTTTCTTTCTCCTTTCGAGAACCGCCAAAGTGGCGTCTACCTGCAAGTTAGTAAGGCACGAGGAAAGAATAATGAGTAAAGTAGAACAAAGGACCAAGAACTCATACCTGAGGTGTGAAGGCAATGGCTTCGGCTCCAACATATGTAGTTCCTCTATTGATGGATTAGTTCGAGGCGTCTTTCTATTTTTGAGGTCCAAGGATAGCCTTCTCGGCTCATAAGAATAGGATCCCATTCCATGCAAGGCATTTACGTACTCCACTCGGCCCTCATCATCATCTACCTCTATATTTAACAGCGCGGCTTCCAACGGGTCCTCGAAAATAATCATAATACTTGTATCATCAATGATCACAGCCGTGACCAAATCTACAAATGAGCATACTTCGGTGCTATTGGGTTGCTTCATGGATTTGCAAACATGGAAGACGAACTTCTCATCCCCCACTCAAAAAGTTAGCTCACCCGCTTCAACATCAACCAATGCCTTCCCCGTTGCAAGGAAAGGTCTCCTTAGAATAATTGGGACTTCAAAGTCCACTTCACAATCCAGAAAGACAAAATCGGTCGGCAATATAAACTTATCCATCCGGACAAGCACATCATCATTTATGCCCAAAGGTCGCTTCATCCATCGACCCACCATTTGAAGTCTCATTAAGGCTGGCCTAGGTTGCCCAATTCCCAAAGTCTTGAAGAACAAATAAGGCATCAAATTTGTGCTAGCCCCCAAATCACAAAGGGTGGCAAAATCCGCCCTTCCAATAGTGCAAGGGATAGTAAAATCTCGGGGGTATTCAAGTTTTAGGGCCATAGAATGTACGATAGCACTGACTTGATGAGTCATTTTTATTGTTTCACACTCCGTCGACCACTTCTTCGTCACCAAATTCTTCATGAACTTGGCATATCCCGACATTTGTTCAAGTGCATCCACCAAAGGCACATTGATTATAAGGCTTTTCATCATGTCAATAAACTTTTTGAATCAGTTGTCACTCTTTTACTTTGTTAACTGTAGAGGATAATGCAGAGGTGGCCTAGGCAAAGGTGCCTTAGCTTTAGGCACCACCGGCTCGGGCATGTCAATCATGTGTTCCCTAGATGGGTTCACAACATCTTTAGTTTCCACCACGGCCTCATTAATGTCAATCCACAAATCATTTTTCACCTTATTCTCAACTGCCTCTTCAACTATCAAAGGTACGTCCTCTTCCCGCAACTCAACATCATCATCCACAACTTGCTTATCTTTCAAGGCATGTACGTCACCGCCTCTCCCACTTCTTGTTGTAACCACCATCACATGATTGTTTCCACCATTCGGGTTCACTACCATATCACTTGGTAGAGCACCCTTAGGGCAAGCATTCAACGATTGAGAGATTTGGCCTAATTGCACCTCCAAGTTTCGGATAGAGGTATTGTGGGAAGCCAATTGAGCATCGAAATCTTGGTTCTTCTTCATCATTTGTTCGAACATCATTTCAATTATACCCATATCATTACCTGAAGAACTAGGACCTTGAGAAGGGAAAGGGGGTTGATTGTTCGGTTATTGGTGCATTGGGGGCCTTTGAAAGCCTTGCCCCTAGTTTCCTTGGTTCACATTGTTCCATCCACCTTGATTGTTATTGTTGTTCCAATTGTTGTTATTACCATTCCAATTCCCTTGGTTGCCCTGATTTTTATACCCCCAATTACTGCTTTGGTTGTTGTTGTTCCAATTACCACCACCTTGTTTTTGATTGCCCTAATTTCCTTGGGGTCGCCATTGTTAGTTTGAATAGTTGCCTCTATTGCCTTGATAGTTGTTGACATATCTTACCTCTTCACTTTGGTCATCATAATAATCATTTTAATAACCACCACCATCATTATCATATTGTTCAGAATTCCCTTGAGCTTGTTGCCCTCTTTGCATTCTCTTATTGACGAGCATATTTACACCTTCCATGGCATTGACTTGGCGAGGATTTTGGACTTGTTGCAACTGAGCCTTCACCAATTGATTCATAGTAGTAGTAAGCTCAATAATAGCTTGACCATGATTGTGTAATTCCTTTTGCAAATGAATAACCGTAGGGTCACCTTGGGGCACATTCGCTCTACTTTGCCACACCAAAGAAGTGTCGGCCATCACGTCCAATATCTCACAAGCCTCAATGTAAGGAAGCTTCATAAAGTTTCCCCCGGCCAATTGGTTCACAATGCATCGATTCGTGGTGTTGATTCCCCGATAGAAAGTTTGTCTCATCATCGCCTCAGTCATATTGTTGTTTGAGCATTCTTTTACCATTATTCTAAACCGCTCCCAGATTTCATGCAAAGGTTCTGTTGTCTCCTACTTAAAGGCCAATATTTCATCTTGAAGTACCACCATGTGCCTAGGTGAGAAAAAATTAGCAATAAACTTATCCGCTAATTCATCCCAAGTTATGATGGAATGGTGGGGGAGTCTCTCTAGCCAATCCAATGCTTTCCCTTGAAGTGAGAATGGGAAAAGTCTCAACCTAAGAGCATCTTTGGACACATTCGTCTGCTTGCTTCCCCAACATATATCTACGAACCCCTTGAGATGCTTGTAGGCATTTTGATTGGAGGTGCCCGTGAAAGACCTACGTTGCCCGAGAAAGGTCAACATCATATTGGTTATTTAAAAATTCCCCGCCTGAATTTGGGAAGGGACAATAGCACTCGCATACCCTTGATTCGGTAATACTCTATGAACCACTCTTGGAGGTGGCAGAGGAGGGTATGGAATATTATCATTTGGATTAGCATTGGCTTTCCAGCCTCTCTGTTGTCCTTGAGGTACAAGAGGCACCTCATCTTTCTCAAGATCATCTACCACCTCCCTTGCTATCACGTTTCCAATAGGGTCATTAGCGTTGTTTAATGCCATATTGGTACCTGAGTAGTGACACAAACAAGTAAGTAACAAAGGAGGAAAGATGAACAATACACAAAACTAACTAAATAGATAGCCAAAATTGTTAGCTCCCCGGCGACGGCACCAAAAAGTGATCACTTCCAACTTTGCACTACTAATAAGTAGCAAGAGAGGGTCGCAATAGCTTTTACCAAATTTTTGGGTCGGGATCGATATCCACAGAGAGATAGAATTGGAGTCGAGTATCTATTTAGGTTGGAATTGTGTATTTGTCCCAAATATCACTTCTATTCATTTTTGGTTTTTTCTTTATATTCTACTATGATCAAACTACAAATTATAAATACAACTAAATTAAACTAAGAGTAAATTGCTACAAGTGTTATCTAATGGTAAGAGGCACTAGGGTAGTGACTTTCACCTAGATGGCCATTTGACAGGTATTTGCATCCAAGGCACGATTGACATGATTGGGGAATATGTGATAACAGTTTCTTGATACTACCCACTCTACACCTCTTGGCAGAAAGAGGGATTTTGCCCAATTGACTTTCTCAAGACCAATTAGGTATGCATATTTGTCCAAGCAACTAGGGTTCAAGTCAGGTATTACTCTCTCGAGGTTTTACCCTTTAATTGGGACTATCAAATCTCTTGAGTCCATCCCAATTCCTTGTTGAGTCAATTTTGGAGACTTACGCTCTCTTTCTTAAGAAGAACCCAAGACAACTTAGCACAAACTAGTGTTTGCAACCACTAATTCATAAATTAAACCATAAAATTAACCCAAATAACAAACACCCATAGTCAATCTAACCTTAATTACAACACCCATCAATTACCCATAATAGGGTTTAACCACAACCCTAGTTGATGGGCTTGAAGAGAAAAACAGAGAAATAGATGAAGAAAAAGAAATTAATTAATTACTAAAGTAAATACCAAGATTCAATGATTAAAACTAAGTAAAAGTGCCCAAAATGGCTAAGAAAAGTCTTCTCACGAGCGCAACTAATATATTAAAACATCTGATAATATCTGATACCCTAAAAATGGAAAAAGAATCTATTTATACTAGGCTGGAAAAATGGGACAAAAATGCCCCTGCAGGGTCAGTGCGGGCCGCATAAAATGGTGTGTGGCCACACTAGGATCTTGATTGAAAATCTGGATTCTCTAAACCTAGGCTCTGTGGACCACACAGAATGGATTGCGGCCGCAGAGGCTTCTAATACGGTCCGCACAGAATGGACTACGGGCCGTACAAGCTTCATTTTCTGAATTTGGCATCTCTCTAAACTTTGGTTGTACGGACAACACAGAATGGTAGTGCAGCCGCGGTGCCTTCAGTGCAGACCGCACAAAACCCTCTGCGGCCGCACTGCCTTGATGCCTAAAAATCCAACTCTCTGAATATCCCTAGTGCGGACTGCACAAAGTGTAGTGGGGCCGCACTAGACCTGTTTCTCCTAAGTTTTGTCTTTTCTTTGGTACTTGTGCAGGTTTCACTCTTTTTGAGCCAATCTTTGACATCTTGTCACTTTGTTGATCAAACCTGCAATCAAGCACAACTTATGAGCCTTTTGGGACTATTTTGAATGAATTTATAATCAAAGCATAAGTAAGAAGGAGTATAAAATACATTAAAACCCCTAGTTATCACTCCCCCTCAATGCAGGGCACCCCGAGCCTCGCTATCCCGATATCGAAGGTGAGCCGCTGGCACCGACCGAATGTGGAAAATAAGAGAGACTCCCCTCCACCCAATGATCAAACATCGAAGCAGCAGCCATGGCTGCAGTAGATTAGGGGGAAAAAGTGAGGATCCGAGTAAAATTTTTCTGAAATAGGGAAGCGGAAGGACTAGCACAAAGCGCCAGGCTCTGCAGAAGAGATAGCCTTATCAAGAACAACAAATTCACCACACAAGAGACAAATGAACAAATATATAGGGGCAAAGCAACAACTACCCGCTTACCCACAAGGGCCAATTAATTTTGGCCGCATTAACGTCACCCTCTCCTATGGGAGCATACTGGCATAATCACTCCGGCTCCCACATGACTCAAAAAATTGAGGGACCTCAGGGAGACCCTGATGTCATAAACATCGGTTCGATAGGAGTTGTTTATTTAACCCTGGGACGTGGCCAGTTTCAGGGCCCCGATTGATCCAAGAGGAGGCCCTGAAGGGCTGACGCTGAGAGGCAAAAACAAAAATGCAAAAGTAAAGGGGCAAGGAGAAGGGAGGATAGAACAAAAATTCCATTTTTACATCATCAAAAAGAAAAACATCTTTACATTGTCCTTTCCCAGGGGGGCCGCATACATAGGGAAAGGGAAGGTATACAAAAATGACCCGGAGACTACTCCTCGTCACTATTATCTTCGCCCTTATTGAGGGCAATAAAAAGTGCCAGTTTTTCCTCTACTACATGGGCTTTCTTAAGATCAGCTGACAGGTCGATACCTCTGGCCCCGAGTTCCTTCAGGGTCTCTCTCCTCGCCTCTGCCTTAGCATGCTCAATAGCTCGGATTAGTTTCTACCCAGCTGCTATGGATATGTCACGAGCTATTATATGAAATACAACCACGTCCTCCTGATAAGTAACAATATCTTGTTCGACCTCGGACTTAGCTATGGCCAAAGCAGCAATCTCCTTGCGAGCATCCTTGAGAAGATCCCGGGATGTCGACAACTCCTCGGTTGCTATTTCATTTTGCTCCCTCAGCTCAAAGATCTTCACATTCAATTGATTAATCTGTGCGCCACTCTGCTTGACCTACATGAGAAGGGTAAGCCAATGAATATAGGAGAACGTGGGATAAAAAGTTAGGCACGAGTAAGGTAATGTACCTGAAGCGGCCCGAAGTTCTCCCAGCTCTTTACCTCCACGGGCAGAGCAAGCCTCTGAATCCTGCAGTTTCAAAGTAAATTTTTTATTCTCCTTTTACGATAAGAAAGCTCCCTGTAGATCCGGAGGATGGCCTGATCGTACATCTTCTTATACTGCGGCATTGAAGAAAAGTTAGAAAGGCGAAGAATGATGCTTGAGGACAAAAGAAATGCACGAGAAATGGGTATCATCTGCTGCATGAACTTCTCCGACGCTTTGACGGCACCAGGAATATTGAGATCAGCTCTATCAATAGCACCATTAAAGATGTTGGCAATAAAGTCTCCCCCTTTGAGAGGAGTCCCCGCTATGGTGCCTATCATCCTGTGGGCATCACGCAGTTCCCCTGATGAGACCGAAAAGCTCGAAATAAAGTCGTTCTGGTCACCAATTCCTCCAAGTGGCAACCCACATTCTTGAAAGGCTCCGAGCCCCGATCCCTTAGGATCAAATCCAATGGTCCCCCTAGCAGAATCTGCATCAAATTTGGTTGTGCAATTTGAAGCTACATCAATATCCTCTTCAAGGACCCCCAGCCCACGAGCTCAATTGGAGCTAGCCGTTCTAAACTCAACAGCCTCCGACCGAGGTGCCTGCAAGTCTCTCGCACTCGACCTCGTTCTTTTCAGTAGGCTTCCATCATCATCCTCTCTTTCAAAATCAAGATTCGACTCTGAGGTTGAAGCAGCAATCCCAGCAGTGGCTCGATGCTCGAGTGACATGGTCTTCTTTGCCATAGGATAGACAACAGCTGCCGTACATTTCCTCTTCTTGCTCGTGTTGGGCTCTAAGGCCCCTGCCTTACCACCAGGGGGCGACCTCATCTGCATATTCTTGCCAAGACCTACACCAGCACAGTAACCATAATACGCTTTCTCTAAAGGCTTAGAAAGAACACAAAATACGAAGCATTGGCGGTAAATGAACCTTACCATTATTCTTAGCCTCCCAACACTTCTTAGCCAGGTCGGTCCAAGACCGAACGTGATATGGGAACTTCTCGTTCAACCGTCTGATCCATCCCGACAAATCTAAGATCACCTCTGGGTGCCAAGGTACGGCTGCATGGAGTATAAAGAGATTATTACTTCAAAAGGAATAATATTTGAAAAGTCGCTGAGGGAAAATCATGAACGTCGGGTATTCCACCTCTTCGAAAAGGGCATCCTCTGGGCCGGGGTGATATCTGAGGTCCTTACTCGGATAAACCTGCTCATCCATCCTCGATCTTTTCTCTCATTGAGGCTCGTGAAAAAAGACTCTTTGGACTGATGGCAGAGCCAGATTAAACCTCGATACAATTGAGGGCTGTACATCCTGATCAGATAATTGAGGGTAAAAATCTCTCCCTCAACCCCTCCGGTGAAATAACAAAGCATCAACAGTATCCTCCAAAAAGAAGGATAGATCTGACCAAGCATCATTTGATATCAGTTGTAGAAATCAAAGATAATCGGGTCTATCTCTAGGGGAAGGAACTCGGCAAATTTATCAGGTCTCGGGGTGAATGGGTAGGTGTACACGTGAAGGAGGCCAAACTTAAAGTCAGTTATATTATCATCGGGACTGGGAATCTCCACCTCCACTACCTCGTTCCATAGGCAGTCCTTCCTCACCTTGCTAATGTCAGTCGCGACGCTAATGTATCGGGACACATGCTCACATCGGCCAGGTGTAGATGAAATGGCATCAACATTAAAATCCTCTGACACGTCGAGATCAGGTGGGGTATATTGTTCCAAGAAGGGAATCACTCTGGTTTCTTCCTTACATGATCGGGATGATGATGCAGCATCGTTCTATCGAGTAATCATCCTAGAGGTCCTAGCCATGTCAATGGTAAAAATCTTTCTATGAAAAGAAAAAGGGGTGTCAAATACAAAGGTTTTGACTCGTAAGATTGGAAGTGGTGTTAATGTTGAAAGTGTCAAGTAACCGATGCATTTATAGGAACCACTAGGGAAGCGGAAGGAACGAGCCAATGGCAATTGTAAAGGTTTGATATGGAATAATCAAAAGTGAATCTAGCTGTCCTGTAAATCAAACCATGTATAGAGGCATTATTAGGTCTCTCCTCTACCTCATTGCCAGCAGACCTGATATTATTTTTAGTGTCGGGGTATGTGCAAGATTTCAGTCAAATCCCAAGGAATCTCATTTGAAAGCTGCCAAACTTTTCTTGAGATATCTTAAAGGAACACAGGATCTGGTCCTGTACTACCCTTCAGTGATAATTTTAATCTTATTGGGTATGCTGATGCTGACTATATAGTTTATCTTGTGGAATGGAAAAGTGATTCAGGAGTGGCTCACTTTCTAGGATCATGTCTCATTTCATGGGGCACAAGGAAGCAAAACTTAATGGCTCTTTCAATAGCTGAAACAGAAAACGTAGCTACAGCTTCCTGCCGTGCTCAGCTCATTTAGATCAAACAACAATTGGAATATTTTAGTGTGTACACTAACTGTGTGCCTATTCTATGTGATAACACCAGTGCACTCAACATACAAGAACCCGGTTCAACACAAAAGAAACAAACACTTTGATATGAGACCTCATTTTCTGAGAGACAATATGGAGAAATGGCTTATCTGTATAATGTTATATAGTACAGAAAACCAAATTACTGATATCTTCACCAAAACATTGAGCAGAGAACATTTTGAAAGAAATAGGCTGGACCTGGGGCTAATAAAGCCAAATTGAGAACCTAATTCCCATCAGTTGGCTATAAAAGTCACACTCAGGTAACATTAGCTAAAGTTTTTTCTGGGCAAGTCTAACTCACTTCAATACCATTATAGGTAGAGATGCATGATGATTATAGAAGTTGTATATGCACTAAATGGGTGGTAAAAGAGGATTGAAATTTTCAAAGATAGGTCAAGAACCTCGTTCTTGTACCACAGGTTAGTAGGCTAGTGCATTTTTTCATTAATATCTTAAAAAGGTGCAAAAATCAAGTGCCACATCATCAACCTTTTCAGAACCTGCTAATGTCACATCTCCTTTTTTACAGGTTACACCCGACGAATGAGTATAATAAGGAGTTTTTTCAATTTAAGGACAGTCGGAACGGGATTAGTTATTTAAGTTTTTCAGAGTCGCCACTTGAGAATATAATGGTGTCTCAAGTCACCGCTTTAATCCCGAACCGAGGAAAGTTTGACTCTGTTACAGTCTGCGAACTAGAAATCCAGATAAGGAATTCTGCTAATTCGAGAGAAGGTGTTAGGCACACCCGAATTCCGTGGTTCTAGCACGGTCGCTCAACTGTTGTATTTGCTTGTATCTGATTTCTTTATACATTACAATTTATGTGCATTATTAATATTCTGCTGTATCAATTTTTAAGGAATTGCAACGTCGTGAAAATGCATTTTTGAACCACACTGTACCAGTACGCCTGTGGCTTTAAACACATTTCGACTTCGTTGAGAGTAAGATTTGGGTCTCATAAATGTGCACCCGTACTTGAGAATGTATATTAGAAATCGCGCCTAAAATATCTACGTCTTATTAACTTTAGGAAAGACCGTGAAATTAGCTAAACGGTCCTTCCAAGTCTACATGTTTGGTAGCAATTAATCGAGGGCCCCGTGCATTTGTTTTCTAACGAGGCTCATCTCATTTGTTTTAAAAGTCAAGCCTATAGTGTACTACATTTTCTACTATTGTTTTTGCCTTATCAAAATAACGAATAATGCTGCCTAGTTATAGTTGGTACTAATATTTCATTCACGTTCAGGTCTTCATGTGATTTAGACCTTGAAATCAGGCCAATGAAGGGTAACGCACAGCTGTGCAGAGGGCTCATCTTAGCCCAGTTCATGTATATTGGTTTACTCACATGGGCGCAAAGGGAAAGGGCTACTGAATCTGGGCCTTTTCGCCTGATCGGGCCCATGTTACCAGCGTAACCCAGAAAAACAGACACAAACCTGATTATTGAGCTACTAATGGATATACAAAGTTATTATAGTAGCATATTATCAGAAATTACCCAAAGGCAATAGTACTGAATTTCTATTCGAGTATTACTGTTTTGAACTTATTCAAATTAATCACCTCTGTTATTAAACGATTTGTATATTAACTATCATTATTCACTAATTTATACTATTATTTATAGATTGAGACACTACTGATTCAGATGCAGAGTTGCATTATTGCTTTGTTCAACTGGAAGTATTAAACTAATCTACAGAAAACATATTTGAGTTGAAGCCTGAATTTCGTTCATACTTAGACTCCTGTTTTACATCATGCTACTAAGTTTAAACGTTGTTTTAT
>MU723972.1:0-14485 GCA_026770625.1 Nicotiana glauca
AGTTCGCCGGAGCAGCAGCCCGCACTGGGGAAGAGAGGGGGAGGCGTAGTCCGAGAGAGAGAGAGAGGGAGAGTTATTTGAAATTCAAAACATAAAAGTGAAAAAGAAAGAAAAAGAAAAATGCAAAATTCATAATGTTCAAAAGCAAGATAAACTAATTAAAATCATTGTATATTTATAAAGTAGTTTAGTTATGTGATGCATGTTGTGCATTTTTAGAAGGGAGCATCTTCTTTTAAGGATCTTTCCCTCTCCAAAGGCTTAGGTCTGGTCTCGTATATAGTTGAGTAGCATATTACTTGATTTTGTTTGCCTCATTTGTTGATACTTTACATTCAAAATTAAAAAGGCGAAATACATAAACCGCCCCAAGTTGTCCTCAACGATTAGACAAGCACCTCAACTGACCCTTTTACCATTTTAACACTTCAAATAGCTATCAAATGTATCAAGTAAATACACGGCCTAGTCAGCCTATCTCGCGTGTGACACACAGTCTGAAACGCATGTTGCCTACCAAATTATGTTTATTTGTTTGTTTTTATAATTAATTTGAAGTGGGCCCCAAAATTCCAACACCTTCAACCATTACAAAATCAGTTGGCCATTATCGCCGCCTTCTCCACCACCGTGGTTGTCAAACCCACATTAACAAAACAAAATTTTTCATCAGATTAAATCCAATCATTAACCAAAAAATTGTTAAACTCATAATTCATGAATGAAATCTCAGCAGAATTACATCATCCATCCATTTTAGAAACAATTGAAACCCGGTTGTTTGAATTAAAAGTCAACTGGACACCAATTCAAGAAAAAATTACCCAAAATTTTTGGATACTCTACAAAGAATAATAATTGAAACCCCAAGTTCTGAATCAATGAAATAAGAGAGAGAAGACCGAAGATGGAAAGGAAGAGAGATAGAGGTCGCAGGAGCTGCCGAGCTTCGTCAATAAGAAAAAGGTGGGGAAGGTTGGGATGAAATTGGTTAGTTGGGGTCTTTAATTGGTTAGTTGTAGAATAAGGAAAAATTGGCATGAAAGAAAGGGGAAGTCAGAAAGGGAATGAAGAAGAATATGAGGGTGTTTGGATTGGCTTATTTTAAGTGCTTATTGGCTTTTAAGCACTTTTTTAGTTTGTGTGGTGTTTGACAATGATAAAAAGTGCTTTGAAACATTTATTTTTAGGCATAAAAGGTGCAAAAATAAGCCAAAAGCCAAAAGTTGGGTATTACCAACTTATGGCTTTTTGGCTTTTAGCTTAAAAGCTTCTTTTTATAAGCCAATCCAAACACCCTCTATGTGGGGAGGGGAATGGGGGGAAGAAAAAGATGAATGGAGGGGTGGTCTCACGTTAGGTTAATAGTAAAATTTTTTCTTTTTTGCTTTAATTGTTTTTTTTACATTTATCAGATTTATATTACAATTTATAGATATTATTTTCTAATTGGTTAATGTGTTGTGTCATTGGCATGTGTAACTTACGCATATGGTCTGTTGGACTCGGGTGTTGATGAGGCTTATTTTTTACGGACTATAAGTGCCAAAATGATAAAAGGGTCAGTTGAGGTGCTTGTCTGATCGTTGAGGACAACTTAAAGGGGCTGTTTATGTATTTCACTAATTAAAAAAAGGCTCATTGATAATTCACCCTTGGAAATGCTTCAAAACTTCTGTTAGTCTGTTTGCATGATGAGGATTCTTTCTTTCATCTTTGTTCCAATATAATAAACACAAAGCTGGCTCTCAGTTAATCATATGTACATTACATACCTTTGTTTATACAAATGACAAAATCTAGAACACCTGAAGCAGCTATTGGAAAGGTGAAGATATATGGATTTTGATTGATTGATTAAGTCAGAAGGCATGTTACAAGTCTTGTTATTGACACTCGTCTTTACATGTCCACTTCCACTTTCACAAGGATTATATCGGCCTAAACTTAAAATTAATTTAGCTTCATCAGTTGTATACTTCAACCTGGAGAAATGTGTACTAAATAGGTTTTGTCGGTCACAAGAGTCTTTATCATGTACTTTTCTTTTTGCTTTGACATGAGATGGTGGTTTTGCACTGGTAGCGTGAAAAATATACTGTTACGTTCTTTCTTTTTGTAGTAGTATGCTAAACAATGTAAAAATTTGAGGGAAAATGACTTTACACAGAATGTCTTCCATGTTACAGCATGTTAAAGATGCTGAAGGTGTTTCCTATTACTTGATCTGCATCTTTTTTTGGATTTTCATAAATAAACTCTTCTTAGGAAAATCTGTATCTTATCTAACTCGAGTGTGTATTGTTGGGGATAGGTTTGTTTGTCAAATCCAATTTTGTTCCCAATGTATATGTGTGCTTGAATGAGCATGAGCTATGATATTTCTTTGTGCCTGATTTATTCTTAGGTAAGTTTTCTGAACATTTGAGTGGCTTGCCCTCTATTGTTAGATGATTACATTTCCCTTGGCAAAATGCTCGTCATCGATTAATTCCACAAATAGGATCCCCTTTTGACTTACTCAATTGTTTCCATCAGTAGCTTTTTCTTTTAGCTCTATTCTAGTATATTTTTTTCAGCTGCTTTATCCTTGACAATTCTTGTTTTTGGCAGCTCTTGGAAGCGGATCCCTCCTTGAAACGCTTTAAGTCGCATAAACAGAGTGTGCGGAACCTTAAAAGGGTGGGAGATGTTCTAACTATTGTTGTTGTAGCAGGTTCGCCGATTTCTTCACCATATACTGAATTTGCTTTATTTAATTTTCTGTGAATGTAGCTGTAAGTGTCCGAAGGAAGTGAAATATTCACTTGCAGAGTTGCGAAGTTGTTACTTTATCAAGTCAGTTGACAACTTTTCTTTTCAATAACATTGTGAATGTCCCTCTACAGTTCTAATGAAATAAGGTTTTGTCACGATCCGGATTTTCCACCATCGAGAGTCGTGATGGCGCCTACTAATTGGAGCTACGCAAGCCAACTCTTATCTATCCTTTTCGTTAACAACATTCTTCTTTAATAATTTAACAATAATGATGTAAATACAGCGGAATGAATTAAATGAGCGGAAGACTTAAATAAGTAAAACTGAATGAAATGCGGAAAATCCAAAATCAACCTCTACCCAAAATCTGGTGTCACATTACTCACGAACTTCTAGGAATACTAAATACAAGCGTTTTCAAATTTAACATTTGTTTGTCTCGGATACATGAGATAACAAAAATGAAGAGTAAGATAGAGGAGACGCCGGGCCTGCGGACGCCTGCAAGGCTACCTTGGGTCTCCGGTGGACTGAATGCTGGATCCCGATCTAATGCTGCTGCTCAAATGTTGCTCCGGTAAGTGTCGTGCCTAACCCCATGTGCTGGTAAGTGTCGTGCCTAACCCCGGCGAGGTAGTGACGAGGCTATGGCCAGACGCCAGATAAACCTCTGTGTAAATATATATATAGAGTACAACGGAGAAACAACAAGAATAAACCAGTTAAGCAGGTAATGGAAGCATGCTTCAGGGGTAACAAATAGAAATAAATATCAGGAACCATAGATCGTGCAACTACGGTTTAGCTTCTAACACAAAATAAAGAGATAAGGCAGCTTTCATAATCAACTCATCTTGTTGCAGGCGTGCAACCCGATCACATTTCTCAATATCACCCATTTCATCATATTTGTGGTAGGCGTACCACTCGCTCCCATTTCAATATCGTTTGTGGTAGGCGTACCACCCTTTCCCTTTTCATTATCAATTGTGTTACCACCCGCTCCCTTTTCAATATCGCTTGTGGTAGGCGTACCACCCGCTCCCTTCTCAATATCACTTGTGGTAGGCGTACCACCAACTCCTTTTTCAATATCGCTTGTGGTAGGCGTACCATCCGCTCCCATTACTTTCCAACATAATACACAACACAATCCCGGCAAGGGAAAATACACAAATAGTGACTGGGGGAAAACAATAACATGTCGAACATCCCGGCAAGGGAGAATCAACTATAACCAATCTTATTTAACTTCTACTTGGCACCACTAATACCAATATTCAATCACAACTTCCCTATGATTAATTAAGGATTTACGATTATCAATTTAAGACTCACGGTCATGCTAGACACCAATGTATAGATACCCGTCACCATGCCTATACACCGTACTCGATCAATTAGCAAGTAGCAAACAAGACTCAACTCCTATTCCCTCAAGCTAAGGTTAGACCGAACACTTACCTCGAACTTCCACGGCCAATTCAATCCTCAACAACCGCTTTCCCTCTTGAATTCGGCTCCAACTCAACAAAATTTATACAATAATGACTTCATAGTATCAATATGTGCTAAACAAATCAAACCCGATGTCTAATTATAGCCTTTTCATCATTTTTCCCCAAACGGTCAAAAATGCCCCCGAGCCCACATGGTCAAAACCCGAGGTTCGAACCAAGACCCGATTACCCATTCCCCCGTGAACTCAATTATATACTTTATTTTGGAATCGGACCTCGAATTGAGGTCCAAAATCCCTAATTTTAGAAAATCTAGGTTCTACCAAAAATTCCCAAATTTCCCCATTAAAATTGAACCTCGAATTGAGGTCCAAAACCCCCAATTTTAGAAAACCTAGGTTCTACCCAAAATTCCCAAATCTCCCCATTAAAATCTTTGTTTTGAAGTTGAAATCTATGTTAAAGAGTGAAAAAAATGAGTTAGAAATCACTTACCAATCGTTTTGAAGAAAAAGAATTGTTTGGAAAATCGCATCTTATGTTTTGGGTTTTTGAAAAAGTAGAAAATAAACTGAAATTCCCGTCTTTATATACCCTCCCTGAAGACCCAGCGCGGACTGTGCTGAAGAACTACAACTCTTTGAATCCTCCAGCGCGGACCGCACAAAAGAGGAACGCGGCCGCGCTGGTAGACCTGGAGAGTGCTGCTGGCTCTCTGAAGTTTGCTGCGTGAACCGTGCATGGACGACCGCGGCCGCGCAGCTTCCACCTCGAACGGCACTAAGGCGACCGCGTCCGCGCAGCATGCACCACGGACCGCCTCTGCGCACCGCGGACCGCGCTAAGGCGACCGCGGGCGCTGGAGCCTGCAATTCTCCTGAACCTGCAACACCTGGTATTTTAAGTCTAAGACCTCCCGGAACCTACTCGAAATTTACCCGAGCCCTCGGGGCTCCAAACCGAACATACACACAACCTCAAAAACATCCTACGAACTTCTCCGTGCGATCAAATCGCCAAAATAACATCATAAACATCCAATTAGGCCTCAAGACCCATGATTCCTTCCAAATTTCACAAAACATCAAGTTTAGAGTTTTAAGTACGAAACACGTCAAACGACATCCGATTTCAACCAAACTTTACAGAAAGCGCTTAAACCATATATAAGGCTTGTACCGGGCGCCAGAACCAAAATACGGGCCCGATACCACAGTCTTTTAATCAGATTCCATTTCCAATTCCCTTAGATGTTTTTCAAAAAACAATTTCACACAAAAATTCATTTCTCGGGCTCTGGACCTCGGAATTCTATTCCGGGCATACGCCCGAGTCCCATATTTTTCTACGGACCCACCGGGACCGTCAAATCACGGGTCCGGGTCTGTTTACCCAAAATGTTGACCGAAGTCAAATTTATTCATATTAGTATCAAAATTTAGCATTTTTCTCATAGAATTCATATTTAAACTTTCCGGCTACACGCCCGTACTATGCACACAAATCAAGGCAACTATAAATGAGGTTTTTATGGCCTCGGAAGCACAGAAAGAGTAAGGAAACAAGTGATGACCCTTTGGGTCGTCACAGGTTTCTTTAGGCTTTATGCCCCTCTTTTTCTCCAACTTATAGAAATTGAAAGAAGAACAATTGTAAGTGTCTTGTAGCACCTTCTTAGTGCTTCTTGCTTACCAATAAAAAATCTTACCTTCTTAAAAAGAATATTCATAAGACTCATTTGACAAACACCATGTTTCTTGCTTATTTTTTTAAAAAGTAACCATGGTTCTTGCTTATTGTTAACTCAACAGCCTGTCACTGTAGGTGTTACTACTCTGCATTAGTTTTTAGTTGCAACAGTAATCAGATTCCAATATTCATGTCATTGGCTTCTCAGTCATTTTCTTCAAAGCCATTGAAAATATTTTAAAACCTTCTTTAATTACCTATTCACCCCGAAACAAAAAGAACATTTTTTAAAGCTTTCTATTATGTTGAATTGCATTGAGATCTTGTTCCGAGGCTGTATATTCTGTGCAATATATGCTATTATCCTCCTTTTGCTGCTTAATAGGCTACATGATCTCTATGCTGCTTCTAATATAATTTGAAACAATGAATTTCCAACCTTCATAGTCATTGGCTTCTCATTCATGTTCGAAGCTGTTTAAAGATTTTAAGAAGCTTCTGCTCTGTTGGTTTACGTCCAACTCCTGTAATTTAGATGCTATCAGTTATGTCCCTTACAGCATCTTTTTGCTGCTTATTGTGCTGCTATTTACGCTAACTCTGTATCCTGGAAAAGCAGTTCTACCTGTCTTTTCTATTGAATGGCATCTTTGGGGCAAGATAACTCCCGGATGTGAGGGAGGTGTCTTGTGATCCTTATATCCTGCTGCCTCATTTTGTGTGCAATTTACAATTGTTATGAATCTTGTTGTAAACCATTAATCTGCTGACTGTTTAATACTTCGGAAACCGTCATTCTGATCTTCCTAATCTATATTTACAGGATGTTGTTATGAAATATATGTGAGAGCTGTTATGCGGGAAGAAGCAAGGAAGAATGCAGAAGGAAGCGCATAATGGCAGATCGTTCTGTTTTTGCATATTTTCACTGCCTTTATTCTTCGAAACATGGGGAAAATGGGATAATGAAGGATGGGTATCTCTAAGTACATGAAACTCGTGTTTTAACTTTTGTTTGGGGTTGGTGGTATGAAAATAAGGTGGTTCCAAACAGTTGAGGCTACATCTCAACGCCAAGAACTTTGCATGCAAATTTTGGTTTTATTTGAACTTTATGTTTGAATGCTCTAAATTGTATGTGATGCCTGGTGAGATTCTCACCTTCAATTATATGGTGCTTTCCCTTCTACGTAATGTGACTAATACAAAATATGGACCTTCAGATCTTGTAAGTAATGCTTGTTTTTGTGTGCACTAAAGCAACTGCCTCGTGTATAAGGGGATGTAAAATAATGTAGGGTGAAGGACTTGCATTTGTTTATCTACATAATTTATTTCTCTTGCAAGAGACTAGTCTATTCTGCTATTTGTATTGTCAATCACATCTTTGCTAGGGAGTTTCAGCACATACTTGTGTGCAAAACACGAACGTCGATGGGAAACAGAAGATAATGTTCGCAATGACTTCTATCAAAGGTATTGGCTGTCGTTTCGCTAACATTGCCTGTAAGAAAGCCGATATCGATATGAGCAAGAGGTACTCCCTTCTCTTTTTCTCTTCCTACTAATACGTAATGAAGCTCTAATTTTGATTTCATCATTGTTTTTTGTTGCAACTAAGCCTGTTAAACCTTTTCGGTATGCTTATGTGTTATTGGAGTATTATGTACTGTTATTTTTGTCTTCAATTTTGGATTCAGATCCCCCATTTTACCTCGAGTTTTGAATTTATATTTTCATTTTAGACAATGCTTCATCGCGAAATTAAAATTGAAAATGGATGCCTAACTATTCTTTCCTCAACTATAATTGGTTTGTATTCTACGCCTTGCTGTTATTTTTTTTTTGAGAAATAACTAATAGTTGGGTGAGGAAGTTAGCATATGATTTGCAAAGGTACCTGCTATCTTTAGTCGGCGTGAGTTGGTCTGGACACCACCTTCATTTAAAAAAAAAAAGAGTTAGCCTATGGCTCAGAGATTGAGATTGATGAATGAGGAAGGTAGCTGATCTTTTACCAATAAGTTAAATTAGTAGTTGTCAAAGGGGCCTTTTTACAACGCAACATTTCTGCACAGACTGTTCTAAACTTTTGTGCTGAACTGAATATTCCCGTTTTGGTATTTCTTGCAAAGTTGTCTAAATTTATGCTACTACTCTTTTCTCTAGGGCGGGTAAACTTTCTGCTGCTGAACTCGATAGCTTGATGGTTATTGTGACAAATCCTCGTCAATTCAAAATCCCTGACTGGTTTTTGAATAGGCAAAAGGATTACAAGTATGGTAAGTTGTCGCAAGTTACATCTAATGCCCTGGACATGAAGCTTAGGGATGATCTGGAACGCCTGAAGAAGATCAGGTTGGTCTTTTACTTTTCTACTTTGTTGTTAACATGTCATATGTTTTATTGGAAATTCTCAATTTACTATTGGTACAAGTTGTTGGAAAACCTTTCTTGTCTGTGCTTATCCTTTATCTCACCATCCGATGGTGGCAGGAATCATCGTGGTTTGCGTCATTACTGGGGTCTTCGAGTCCGTGGTCAGCACATAAAGACCACCGCTTGCCGAGGAAAGACTGTTGGTGTCTCTAAGAAGCGATAGTCACCTTCCCCGGAGCCAATTTTGCATGTTTTATGCCATTTCATTTTCTTATGAGACAAGAGGGTTTGAATGGACTTAGCTTTATGATTTTGTTCGATGTATTGGATTTTGTGTTGTATAGAGCAGCATTGCTTTCGAAGGATATGTGCACTTTTTGGTAACCAATGAAGTTCAACTTTATACACCTTTGATAGTCTTTGTTTGATATGCATTTTTCTGTCTATCGGGTTGGCTAGTTTTATCGTAGAATGTGTGCTTGTCTCATGGAAAATTCTCAATATTTTTAGATTCTTTAATCTGATGACGTGGTGCGTCTTAGATGAAGAATACCAAGAGGAAATGTCGTTATAACCTTTGACGCTTGTGTTAAATCCCAACAAAGTCTCCCATAAGTGAACTCGTGTGCTCAATCAAAGCTGATCACAGTTGCAGAGCCCTCGAGAAAAAACCTAGTCACAAGTATGGTTGATTTTGTATGGTTGATTTTGTTTTGCTGGCTAACAGAATTTGATATAAGGTGAACAAGGTTGCTCCAAAAGGAGGATAAAAAGACTGCACAATGGAAATATCATCAGCAAAGAAGCCTATAACTGTACTCCGTATCAGACGTCATGGAATGGGGAAATGTTTTTAGATGAGGTAACTGTGATTATCTTCAGAAAGGATTCGGATCTCAATTCTTAAAGCAACTCGGAACCAAATTGGATTTCTCACAACGAAGGCTCTAGTTTATTTAATTTATTATCACAAGTTAAATTTTATCTTTATGCTTCCGAGTTTGGTAATCCTAAATGACATTTTGCTCAAAAGTAAAACGAAGAGTTAGCAGCTTGCTCAAAAGTAAAACGAAGAGTTAGCAGAGACTTTACTGGTATTAGAAAAGTTTGGTTGCTCTGGACTCACCTGTGACGTAAAATAACAATTTATGTTAAATTTTATTAATTTTGGCCAAGATCATGTTTTAGAGCTCAAGTCCTCAAGTCCAAATATATGGACTTAATTTCGAGAAGCACAAGACGCCCAAGAAGCTCAAGATTGATATCAAGAAGCCAAGACCCTTTCCTTCTTAAAATAGGATTTAGTTTATTCCTTTTAGAATAACGATTTTCCTTTTAGTAGGATTCTAGTTTCTTTTCCTTGTAGAATAGGGATTTTACTTTCTTTGTCTTTAGTTATTTTATTTCCTTATTAGAATAAGAATTGTAGTTTGTAGCCATCAAATAAGAGACTCTAGGTCTATATAAAGGGTTCTCTTGCCTTGTAGAATGAAAATCACGTTTTTGAGCTTTACCCTAATTTGCAAGAGTGTTTTTCTCTATTTTATCCTCTTTATCCTTGTTTTAGGTTCCAAGCAAGGTGGTGATAGTCTTTTATCTTGTTTCCAATTGCGTGTGGTGTTTCTTTATCACGTTAATTGATTCCAAGTGGTGACTTTCGCAATCTTATAGTTCTTGATCATTCAAGAACATGTTTCTTGATCTAAATTCGTTTTTTTTTCTTTTTTGTTATCATAGGATCACAATTTTCCTTGAACCGGTACATCATCAATATTTACTTGATTTGACCGAGTAAATAGTTTATCTTATAGTTCAGATCGTCATCTTTCATCTCATTTTTGAATCATCATATTCCGAGTCCTAAAGCTTGAGATACGTTGTTTCTTGAAAACGGCCCAGAAACTACATTTTCCTTTCAAGATCTTGATCCTGATCGGTTGGTTCTTTGTTAACTCAAAGAATCACATCAAGGAGTTATGAGCAAATTGCAACTCGCAAGCACACCACAAATTAAGGTGGCGGTAAGAAGCTTGCAACATAATATTGGCTAGAGTGATTGCAGGAGAGGCCTTAAACATTGTACCCCTCGCGTTCCAGGTCCCGTACACACTATCCGTCACGCTGTAGGAGGTAGGCATCGACTTATTTATCTCAACAGCAAGAAAACTCATACATATTTGACTATGAAACAAAAAAAATGCACGAGTTCTTTCAAAGCCATCAAAGGAATTAATGATTAATGTGACATTTCAATCTAGCCCAAGTGGAGAATCATTATAGGGAGAAATTTAAAAATAGCCAGATTTATAACTGATCGTTCAAAAATAGCCCAATTTCAAAAGTAATCGAAATTTAGCCACTTTTCATGTAAAGATAAATATGAGTGAAAATACTATCCAAAACCCGAAAAATACGCCAGTATATTATGCTGGAGTTCCAGCATAAATATACTGGAGTTCCAGGATAAGTATGCTGGAACTCCAACATAATATGATGGAGTTCCAACATAAGTACACTAGAACTCCAGCATAATATACTGGAGTTCCAGCAAGTATACCACTCCAGCATAATATACTGGAGTTTGGAGCACCGGTGCTCAAGTCTCCAGTATATTATACTGGAGCCATCAAAGCAGGGGCGGATGCAAGTAGGCCCAAGCGGTGTCACGTGACACCGCTTCGTCGGAAAATTTAACTAAATTTGTTTAGGTAAAAGGATATAAAAAAACAAATAAGAGATAAAACAACTAAAGTGACACCACTTACCAAATCTAGGTCTCGGTCTAGTGATCCAGCGACTAGCTCTGAAACTGAAGGTCGGGTGTTCGATTCCATGTTCTTGCGTGAGTTTACTTTTTGGGGCGTCGTTTGCTACTAGTTAAAAAAGGGGTGCTTCGGTTTGCACGGGTTTGAACTGCCAACTCCTGCTACAAAATACAAATGAAAAGCCAGTTGACCAAACACAATGGATGTTTCACTACTAATAAGAATTATCTATTTAAAAACTCGATGAACTCCTTTACGATTTGTTTTTTTTGAACGTGTTAGCTTACTGCTACTCTTCTTGGCTTTTCATCTCTCTTGTCATCTTCCCTAACTTCTATGAGTCACCGTCTACCGTATAACTATGACACCGCTTACATAAAATTTTGGGAACTCCGCTGCATCAAAGTATACCGGTTCAACATAATATGCTCGAGCTCATACCCAGGTACACCGAACTCCAGTATATTATGCTAGACCAGTCTTTGTTGCAGCAAAATAGTGGCTATTTTTCATTGAATTGATAAAAGCTGGCTATTTTTGAATGACCAGTCCGAAAATTGACTATACCGTGCTATTTACACATCATTACATCGTGTATAAATCAAGATAATGTACATTTAATTTACACCTTCAAGATAAGGAAGAAAAGGTCCACAAGCAAAAATAACTAGATAAGTAGACCAACAGGACTCAAAGCCACGTATGCTTTCATCTTAATACTTGAATGTCAATCTATCATCACATAACGCATGTAAGATAAATAAATATAGAAGCATAAAAATAAGAAGAATGCTAGATGAATAAAATTTCGGCTGTTGAAGAAATGCCTTTTATTTGAAAAAGAATTTCCAGATCTCTGTGTCTGTTAGCTCTTTCACTAAATGGGAGCCAAAAACACCTTCCTCGTCTACCATACTTGTCAGATGTGGTGCTGCACTGTTAAAGCTCACATAATTCCTTTTAGCAGCCAGGTATATTACTCCATAGGGATGCCTTAGACACTGGTGGTTTTGAAAAGGTGAAAAATTGTTAAGACAGAAGTATTCAATTAAATTAGCAACATACAGAAAGCAGCACTTGCAAATAGAAAATATAGTGAGATACTCCAATATAGATAACAAAAAAGAATAGATGTTGCGTAAAATCAGACATAGGAGCTAAAAAGGGAAACTCATCAGCATGGTTGAAGAGTAATGTATACCTTCCTTATCAGCCCATGTAGCTTCTTGAGGGAGGGAAGTTGAGTCATTAAAATTACATCATATCCACCTTCGACATTGTCTGCTTCCAGAGAGCTTCCTCGATCTTCCTTCCTGCGCCAATATGCTAGCTAGCTACCTTCTTGACTAGTACAGCCATCCATGAAATCCTCCTCTGACAAGCTAAGGCTCATCCATGTTGGTACCTCGGATATATCATTCCTCCCACTCTCCAGCATAAAAGTGGACCACTGGAGCAAGAATCTGTGTTGAAGGAGTCAAAGGGCTCTCAGGTTGTCGGCTCTGTCTAAAATATTAGGGATGGTGGTGCATCTTATAGTTTCTGCACTGAGGTCTTGAAAATGTAGTGTCGAAGCTCCCTGCAAACAAGTTATTTTATTTGACTAACTTGAAACCAAGAGTCCCATGCAATTAACTTCACTACAAGTTGGACTTCAGCTACCATGTCATACTCCTATAAATATGTAATTCACACACTTGTGAATTGTGACATGAGTTGAAATTTCAACTTACAGTGAGATCCTCAAAGAATGCAAACTGTGGAGCTGAACCATATATTTAGGCTCTTAAAACTAATTTAATGATAAAAAACAGGACCCAATGAGGTTTTAAAAGATTCTATGCTTTGGGACCTTACACAAAAACCGTTGTTTCCATTGCAGGGCCAAGTAGGTTCACAGCCTAATCACGAGGAACCCTTTCAAACTGCTCATTAGTGATCATTGCTTAGGGAGAACTTGTCACTAAATATAGAGTCTGGCAAGGTGCTCTATTAACAGGGTTATATCTATTTTGACCAGGATATACTTCTCACCGAAAACTCAAATTTTGAAAATCATAGAATTCCCAAATACAGCTTTCGTTATCTACAAGTTGGGTTTGCAAATTTGTGCCGTTACAACTTAAAAGTTAAAAAAGCATAAAGCGGGTATTTATTTAAAATAAATAAGTTATTATAGGAGCTAACTAATCCTACTTTAATTTGACTACTTTGTTATGATTAGAATTATCACGGCCCAAGCCCATGATACATATTGTCCGCTTTGACCCAACAGACCTTACAAATTTATCTCTTGGACTATGCCATCATTGAGCCGCACATATCGTATAAACTTGTGCTCTTCACTTTTCTCTCCTATTCTGATGTGAGATTCGCCTAAGATGTCATGTATAATCCTTTTCTAGAAGTTTGCCAACTTAGAAACCTGTCAGTCCTGCTTAACCCGTCCTCATCGGCCCGCTCTCCGTCATGGAATCACCTTTGGTTCGTACATGCGTTTTTTTTCCTCCTCTTGCTTTCCACGCGATAGAAAATGAGAAATAATAATTTACAAAATGTAAAGTAAAACAAATATAGACAAATTACACAAAAATATTATCGCAATTTTTCAAATAAAATAAGTTAAGAAATTGAATCTTTTGTACTTTTAGGGATATCTGAATGAAGAGGTGGTACAGAAAAAATTGATAAGTTCATAGAAAGTCTAAAAATGAGTAATTTCAAAATTAATATTTAACAACAAACATACTGAGTTATTATTAGTTAAAATAAATGCAAAAAATAGGAAAACATAATCATTAATAATCTACGATTAATAATCATTAGGTGCACGCCAATATTGTATATATCCATATATATTTTATTATTCTTACAAAAGATCTTATCTGCACAAATAATAATCCTAGCCAACTGAAATTCAAACGACTATCTAATTATTTTCTAACCTGTGCAGAGTACTATACTTAATTTTTCTTCTTTGTTAACGCAGATATGCTAATTAATGAATTTGATTGACGAAAGCTACGATTTATGTGGCTCGTGTTATTTAAATTTCTAAATATTAGGAGTTTCTGTATAGTTTAAATAGGGAAATACTATTTATTAGCCAAATGTTTTGCTAATATTAGGGTATGTTTGGTATAACGGAAAATATTTTTCGTGGAAAATGTTTTCTTGGAAAACAAGTAGTAATCTTATTCATTTTTCGGTGTTTGGTACGCAAATTAAGGAAAATGAGTTTTCAAGTGTATTCAAAAATAATTTAGATATAATAAATATAAAACCATAAACTTTCAAACCAACAACCTTACGGACCCACAAATTTCATAAACTTTCGAACCGCTAAACTTTCAAAATCGCGGAATTTCGAACCCGTAAACTTTATAATTTCTAAACCCGTAAACTTCCAAACACATAAACCTCCGAACTCAT
>MU723972.1:23121-38833 GCA_026770625.1 Nicotiana glauca
ATAAATTGTTCAAGCTTGTCTTCTTAGTAATAGTGAACAGCTGTAGCTAAACCTTAGTTCTCTGTGGGATTCGACTCCGGACTTGTAAACCGGATTATATTTGCAGCGACCGCATTGTCCTTTTTATAAGGCATAGTTGGGCGTGATCACACCCCTATGTATCTTTGTTCGGGTTCGCATAGAGGGAGAAAGTGGTTGGTGCTCGTCATCATGTTCGGTTATTAGTCAGACGCGTTCGCTATATTATGGGAGCAGCAAACCTTCGTGATCGCGTGGGTTCTTTTGTGATTGTATAGTATATTTTCCTAAGCAACAACATTTTGTGCCTCGCGAACGTGAGACTTGTGCCGCGTTCGCGAAGAGAACTTCTGGGCAGATTATTTAAGATGTTATTTCGGGACTTTTACCCATTCTTTCATATTGAGCTCTAGACTTCAAGAACATGAGATTTTGAGGAGAAGTTTCACTACTACATTGGAGGTAAGAAATTTTCACTTGGATTTGATTTTATATATTGATTCCCCATGGATTTATACACCTAAAACATGAAATTTTGAAAGAAATTTTGAGATTTTTGCCTATACTTTAAGAGAGTGTATTTTGGGAGTTTGACCATTGCTTTGGACTCGAATTTGAAAACTAATAATATATTCAGACTTAGCAGGTCACGAGTCATTGAATTTTGGTATTGATTTGAATTTCAAGCACGTGGTCCGAGTCGACTTTTTTTGACTTTTTGAGAATTCAACAAAAATTGAAGCTTTATGATTTGGGATCGCTTCCTATAGCATTGTTTGACTTCCTTGGATGATGTTGGGCTTGGATTTTTGTGATTGGATGGTTAAGATCGAGGTTTTGACGCGATTGGAGGTTAACACTAGCCCCGGAAAAGGTAAGTCTCTTGGCTAACCTTGTTAAGAGGGGAACATTAGAATTTGACTTGATAATTGCTATGTGTTTAAGGTATTGGTGCTGGTGTATATGCAAAGTGGCGAGCCAAGTTTATATCATGTCCTGGATGTATTTGAGATACTTTATGCTTTGTTTTAATTAAGTGCTTATTTTGATTCATGATTTATTTGACTTATATGACTATATTTGCTCTCTTATTCATATTAGAAATCCAGGGTTTATGATTATTTATGAATACTTGGGAGCTTGTTCTTAATATGTTGAATTGCTTGAATCATTTGTAGTCATATAGAAATTTCATAAGCACATATCCGCATAATTATTATTAACTCCTTGTGCATCTTTTATCTATTAGTTCTTGGGCATATGCATACGTATTGTATTCAGGGGCGAACCCAAGTGATGAGAAGTGAGTTCAGCTGAACCCGCTTCGTAAAAAATAATACCGTGTATATGTATAAATTATGGCTAAAGCAAGATAAATTTTGTATAGAAATTATTTTTGAACCCGTCTATATGGCTTATACTGCTTATGTTAGTTATGGAATTCTCCGACTGATCCCGCTTGCAGAAAATCCTGGGTCCGCCACTGATTGTATTTGGATACTTGATTTGGACTGGGATTGCGACACGAAAGTTTAAAGGTCGTGCGGTTGAAATACAGTTATGGCACAAGATATCATGAGCGGATATTTGATTATAAGTGAGCTATCAAGCTCCTGTTACTCCGGAGTCAGTTAAATACTCATGTTACTTTGGACCCTCTGAGCATGGTCGATACATGGATTGCGTATTGAGTCGATACATGAAGTATGTTCGGGTTTCAGTGATACATGGATCTTGTATTGGTTATGGTAAGAGATAGAGTTTCGAGCATGCATAGATACCCTGACTCATTTAGAAGCATTCATTTAAATGCTAAATATTGCATGTCACCTATATACGCTAGTTAGGAGCCTCGACTCCGTTGATTGAAGCATGCCATCTTTAATTACCATACGTGAGAAGCATGCTTTATATCTTTTGATACCTATTATTCAAGAGGATGTTCACTGTTTCAGTTCCGGGCACTGTTATTTATGTCTGCATTATAAGTACCATGATGCGTATAGCCTCGTAATTACTTCTTCGATGTTAGACTTGATACTTACTAGGTATCGACTATGGTATACTTATACTACGCTTCTGCACATCTTTTTGTGCATATCTTCAGGTGGTACTAGCAGAGCCTCTTGCTGAGTTTAGGTGTTCGCCCAGAGACTTAAGGCGAGCTGCACCTCATGGATTCGTTTTGTAGTGCTCGAGACCCTGTCCTTATTTATAGCCTGTCTATTTTCTTTCTCTCAGTTAGTTTCAATTATGTATTCAGATTTGTACTTATTCAATAGTTGCTCGTGTATTTGTGTCACCTTGTTCTTGGGTCAAATTCTTATGGAGTTGGAGTTGATTTATGGAGCGTTGGTTGTGTACTTGGTTAACTATATATTTACTTTAAAGCCTATTATGCACGGTAAAACAGAAGTCGAGCAATTGGATAAGGTCTTCAAGTTATGTGGTTTTGCATTTGGTTGTGATCCCACAAGTTTGCCAAAATGCCTTCCCAGCAAAGAGTTGGATGCACACGATAGAAGCATATTTATAGGATAATTTGTAGCGGGCAAGTGAACTTATCGTTAAACTAGGTATTTTATGTGTGTATTTTCTAGAATTGTTTAATATTATCTGTTAGTACGCATGCTATATAGAGATTGTATGGTCACTTGGTTGGATATTGAGTTATTTACCCAAAGGAACTGGTATCAATTCCCACTTAATATTTCTTAGTGGTGCACCCACATTCTAGAAATCTGGCACCACCACCATAGTGAAGCATCTCCGAATTCTGTAGAATCAATTGGACCTGAATACCTGAAAAACATCCAATATTTAGTCGACTGCCTGCTCTATCAAAACCAATCAATGTGGATAGATAACTTAGAGCACATAATCGTAGAATAATATCGCAAAGAAAGAGACGTGAAAAAACAAAATATAAAGGCTCAGATGTGCTGTTATATCGTCTGTGATAAGACTCAGTGAAGACCCAAGTTATCACTACTGCACAAATTAATCATCACAGCACTCACTCTAATGCACCAACGGAATCGAACCCGGTCTGTACCGTGGCAGGGTACTATTGTACCACTAGACCACTGGTTCTTTGTTGGTTCAAATTTCAAATTCTTAAAAAAGTATCATTTCTAATCTATTTGGGTACATCCGTAAAGTGGAAATGTAAGTTGTCATAATGTTAATTATCTTGCACATCACCAATGGTCTTATGGAGATGGAATTTTGTGACAAGATTAATAACTAAGGTTATTGGTGGATAATGTTGACATATATTGAGTTGAAGTAGAAAACTAATCTAGTTGCTCACCACACTTAAATACTTACACTAGTGATGATGGAGCATTCATCTCAATCACACGATTTGGTTTTTTTATATAATAAAACTAGGTTTAGCCTTTTTAATGTCAAAACACAGACGTGCTAAGTTGACAGCAGTTAGCATCACATACAAAATTAGCACCCTTCAATAAAATCAACAACGACATACTGCACCAATAAAATAAACTATGAGGTTAACTAAATTTTTTTGGTCAGAGTTCGAAACAGTGATTGGTTTAATACTTAGCAACCTAGGCCGTCTGCCAGGGCAGATAATGTACCAGCTGCTGGAAAGCCTAGGAAATGAGAATGTTACTTTCGTTCAACTCATGTCAATTGAATTAATAAATGCATCTTACGTGGTGTACATGGTGTTTAACCAAAAAACAAATTTTTAGCCAAAACTAGAAATTAGAAGAATTAGGTTACTGATAATCGAAAAAGTATGTAAAGAAAGGAACTTGAAAATGATATTCTCAGAAAGCAAGTAAATCAAAGTATATTTCAATAGTCACTTGTGTCTCAACTGATTACATATCTCTCATTTTATAGGTCCCTTTGGGAATGCACGTTATGCCTAAGTCATAATGAGGCTATTATGAGTAATTAATGACATTAAATGCTACGTTACATAATCATTACATTGAATATATATATTCTTTAACGGCTTCAGCATTTAATACCCTTTATATGCCGTGTTTGCACCCTTTTCTTTAGCCAGGTTCATTCTTCTCATTGCTCGTATGTAAATAAGCTTAAACAGGCACGGGCGCTGATCCTCTCGTCTCGTACCTCTTTCTTTTTCCTTACTCGTGCCTGTTTTATAATTCTTGAACCGTAGCTAAGTATAACTCACTGACCATTCCACGTGTCATGACACGCCACCATATATATGAATACAATTTTTCCCAATACAAATAGTCCCCCCACTTTCCATTTATTCATCAGTTTGAATATTTGGGAAGTGGAATTCATTAAAGGAGAATTTTTGTCACCATTAATACTCTGACAGAATTGACGCTTCAACAGTCACTTCCTTTTAATGCACTAGACACGTGTCATTCTCTCATTGGTTGCACAATTTTGCAGCAATTTCTTAGGCTTTCTTTTTGACTTCACTTTTCACGAAGCATCAATTATCATCATTATCGTTCTTCCATCATCGTACTTTTTCTTTTTGCCGGTTACCCATTAGTATATATATAACTTCTCTTCTTGTCTTGTTTCACATAAAGCGTATCAAACACTCTAATCCTTCGAGACCTCCTTATTATTTTCTACTTCACTTCAACCTTCTCTGCCATGGCTTCACCAAATCCTAACCCTAAGAGAACCCCCATTCTGGATAGCTTCCCTAATGCTCCGATTAGGCATAGAAGAGGGGGTAGACTGCGTAGCCTTGGATCTGCTCGTGGTAGTACATCAACTCCTTCTTCTAGCTCTGGTCCCTCTTTCGGGATTAGAGGTTCACATTCTCAGAGGAGTTCTTCTCGGAACAAAGAATCTTCTGAGCCACTCCATGAGCCTCTAGTTGAGGAAATAATCCTCTCTGAAATTTCCTTTCACCATGATAGAGAGTCCCTTAGGACCCAAGTTGATTGTTTAGATCGTGCTGATCCTTTCCCTACTTAAATCAAAAATATTTTAGCTCCCATAGTTCGTAAGGACTGTCATTGGAGTGATGATTTCTCAATTATCGTTCCTAACTCAAATCAAAGGATCACATATTACTTAATAGGATTTTCTTTTGTTTACACATATCCCTTTACTCTAAGGTTTAAACCGTCCATTGACCCGATCATTCTAGACTTTTGTCGTTTCTTCGACGTGTGTTTGGGTCAAATTGGTCCAATTGTGTGGAGGGCTATCGCCTGCTTGAGGCACCTTGCTAACATGGCGGATGTTGAATTCACTTTTCCCCACCTAATTCACCTTTACTCCCCTAGGCTTTTTTGAAATGGTATGTTTGGCTTAGCAGCCAGGAGTAAGAGGGTTTTAATGAGTCCCGAGGATGATAAAGACCATGGCCGGTATGCCCGGTTTGTTGCTGCTCCCACTGTTGGTTTAGTGGGTGAAAAGAACATCCGCTTCCCTGAGAAGTGGAATTTTGCACGTAAGTGTTAAATTCTTCTCGTGCCTTTTATTTCTAGGCTTGCTTATTTTTCTTAATCTTGCTTCTTTTTCTTTTCAGCAATCATGGGCGTTGTGGAGTCTGTGCCCAACTTCCGTGGGTGGGTAGAAAAGTTACTGAAGACTGCCCCAATGTAGGGTAGATCATGGAAAACTCTTTCCAACCGTTATGGTTGTAAAGTAAAAACTCATGGTAAGGATTTCTATTTTTACCTTATCTATTTTTAAATATTTTTGTTGTTCTACCTTTCACCCTTCTTTTTATCAGGTTTTGCCATTCGAGGAGTTACTCCAGAGGCCATCTTGGCGTCCCGTGACTCCTTAAGTGCCCGCACCTCTTCAGACCAATATATATTCTTGGGATCTGCAAAGGGAAAATCTGCTGAAGAAGATGATTCAGAGGAGGAAGACGAGGGTTCTTTGGTGTCAAGACCACGAACCAGGAGACGTGTCGTCTCTGAAGATGAGGCTGATGTATCCCCTCACCTATCTCTTTCCGAACGTGTTATTACTCCAGTGATCATCCCTGATGATGAGGTTTCTCCTCCTCTTGACACTCATGAATCAATAAATCAACTATTTATTAGTGGTTTCAGTAGTGGGACTTTAGGACCTGTTCTAAATGAACCTCTTTTGTCCTCTTTTACCTCTTCCGTACCTGTGATTGCTTCTTTACCTTCATCAACTACTACTTCCGTACCTGCGATTGCTTCTTTACCTTCATCAACTACTACTTTCGTCCCTTCCTCCATTATCTTTACTCCTTCCACCGCTCCTCCTTCAGTAATTCCTCCCCCTATTGTCCACCGTACGGAGGTGGTATCTTCAAGTAAGGGTTCCGCTATGAGGAGTGTGACCATTGAGGTTCCTGCCAACAACAGTATTTTAAGAAAGTCTGGGCAAGATGATACTTGGCTTGAGCCTTTGATTGGCCCCATTGAGAAGGCTAAACTTGAAAGCCATAGTAATTTAACCCTCATGAATGATATAGTACATGCCACTCTGAAGGTATTTTCTTGTCTTTTATTTTATTAAGACTTTTGATTTCGAAGTCTTGACCTTACCTCTCTTTTGTTTGTGTAGGCCAACCTCATTGGTACTGAACTAATGAACCGAGTCTCCCTTTTGGAGAAGTTGGCTCATGACTTGGAGAAGACTGCTTATGATGCAGAAGAGGTTGCCCGTGGTTCTCAATTGGAGGCAAACAACTGGAAGGGCCAGTTTGAAAGTGCACAAATAGACATGGAGAATTTGGAGGAGAGGAAAAATACCTTATAGAGGCAAGTTCAAACATTAACCTCCGAGCTGGCGATGATTAAGGCTACCTCGAGCCAAACTGAGAAAGAAAAAAGCGCCTTGAATATTCCTTTTTGGAACAACTGTCCAAGGCCAACGAGGAAAATAGGGCTCTAAAGACTTTGCTGGCTCAAAAGGAAATGCATGCTGGGGAGCTAACACAAAACCTTTCACGGGCACAAGAAGAACTACGAGTTTCTGTAGACAAGGTTCATGCCCTAGAGAGTTCTCACACCACCCTTCAATCATCTTATAGTTCTGTCCTAGCTAAAAACGAAGAACTTAAGAATGAAATCGCTTCTTGGGAGAGATATTATGAACTTCTTGAAGAGTCAACCAATGTTGAGGTAAGCTGGACCTTCTTAAAGTCTCGTCGTGACACCTTGGTAGAAATGAGTCAAGAAAATTTCAGCCTGGAATCTGAATTAGCCAAGGTGAATGAGGCCATCGAATGAGCACAACAACCACAAGATTTTTCATCTCCCGAGGCTGAAGTTCCTGTGACTGAAACTCCTTTGGCTGAGATTCCGGCAGTTGAAGTTCCCGTGACTGTTGAAATTGCCACGAGTGTCATACCTTCCTCGAGTTCATCCGTGCCTCTTGCTGCTGGTCAAGCTGAGATTTCGCCTGTTGATGCTCCTACTGTTGTGATTGAAGATCAACCTTCAACTATTGATGATGCTATTCCAGTTGAGCCCGCTGATGATCTTTCTTCAGTTCCTTCTTCTTAATGAAAAAGTTTTTACAATTTGTTTTAAATTCCCTTTTTGCAGGTACCAATCTGGAAAACTGTGTTTAAGGTTTTTGGTTTCTTGTGATAGTTTTTTTTTTGTAATCAAACCCCTGGTTATCAGTTAAGGTTTGATTTTAGAAGTATAAGTCCCCAAGTCTTGTTAAGGGGTATTTTTGTATGAACAGTTCGATGACTAAGTTTATACTTAGTCTTTAGTTTTAAAATATTAAGAGGTTATCATTAAATTTCTATCTGTTCTATTCGTGCCTTTTATTTTCAAGGACTTAAAGAATAGTCTACATTTTTATTCTTTGAAAATGCTTCTATTAACCTCACGACTAAATAACATGGGTTTTATAAAAGAGGGCCTTTTTATATTTTGACACTTGATGAAGAAGACGTCTCAACTTCATAATGATGTTTATTATACGATAAAAGAAATAGGAACACACATGTTTCTTTGCAATAACTTGGACAAGTTTCTATTTCTGAACCTTGACAAGTTATGAGTAATCCTTTACATGTATTTGAATTACATCTATAACTTTCTCGTAACTGTTTTTCTTGTAATAGATTTATACAAACATAGAACAATAGATACAAGGTTTTTCCTTATAACCTGTTTCAGTACATAGTCTTTACCCTAACCATTTTGAGGTACCTTGGGTTCTCTTAACTTCAAAACATTAGGAAAGGTTTGAGAGGTGACTCCATTATTCTCATGGGAAAGAACATTATGATGAATGCCATGACTCCTTAACTTCCACTCCGTACTTGAATCTTCTTAGGCTTGGTTTTTACTCAATCTTCTTGCCTTTTATATACACGTGATTGTATATTCTATGTAGTCCCCCAAGTGTTTGAGTGTTGAAGTATGAATCCTCGAGCACTTGATAGTCTCTTTCACCTGGTCCTTTTTCTGAAAAGGAAATACATACGAGATTGGGGGGTGCGATTATAGATGAAGACTGCTTAACCCGTTTATATTTCTATCAGAATAATTGTAACCCTGGGCCTGGAATTTCATTTTATTCCATTTTGCCTTACAGGTCGTGACTCATCATTTAGTACGGTTGAGTGTTTTGCCAATCATCTAAAATCGTTAGTAAAATTTTAACCATTCAAAAAATAAAATTTAACATGGTGATACCTGACCGTGGGTTTTCCCTTAGAAGTAGTATCTCTTCAAATGAACAACATTCCATTGTGAAAGAAGTGTCTTCCCGTCCATTGTCTCCAACTCATATGCTCCTTTCCTGCAATATCACGAACTCTGTAGGGTCCTTCCCAGGTTGGACTTAGTTTACCTACGTTGGCTGCCTTTGTAGATTGAAAAACTTATTAAGCACGAAGTCCCCAATTTTGAAGTATCTCAGGCGTGCTTTCCTGTTGTAGTAACGTTCGATCACCTGTTTTTGTGCTGCCATTCTTATTAGCGCAGCTTCTCTCATGCCTTCCAATAAATCCAAATTGACCCGCATCTCTTCATCATTAGACTCTTGTGCTGCTTGTGAGAATCTTATACTTGGTTCTCCTATTTCAACTGGGATTAGTGCCTCAGATCCATAAACCAAAGAGAATGGTGTTTCACCTGTGCTCGTTTTTGTTGTTATGTGATATGCCCACAAAACTCCGGGTAACACTTCATGCCAATTACCCTTTGACTCCTCTAATCGCTTCTTTAAATTATTAATGATGAATTTGTTTGTTGATTCTGCTTGTTCATTACCCACTGGATGACAAGGTGTAGACGTAATCCTTTTTATTTGCCAACTCTCAAAAATCTCTGTGACTTGAGCTCCGATAAATTGAGGACCATTGCCACATACGATTTCCTTTGAAACTTCTCTAACTTTTCGTCATATTGTTGTTGGAGGCGAGAATGAGAATCAACAAGGTAACATCGGCACATGCATCCATGCTCCCCTCCCTAAGCTATGTATAAAATATTAATTTTTTTAATTATGTGGTCAAATATATTTTGTCCCCAAGGTTAAGGGGTTCGATCCCTATACAATTCTTTTTGATTAATTCCATTTATAGTTAATTACAATAAATAAATTCCCAATTTCTCACGTCCTTTTCAATTAACAACATATCCCTATGGGCTATGCCCTTTCTTTCATTTCAATTAACAAACAAATACATTTTTTTTACTTTAAAAAAAAATCCCTTTTGCTTACGTCTTTTTATTTTCTTCCCCTAATCATTCTTTTGAGTACAAATACTTTGAAATTCCTAAAAGCAAAGTGCTCATGACTCGTCTCTCTCGACTCTCAGTGGATTCAAAGCAGGAAATTAACGCATGCTCAATATTAAGCGCTTTTAAAAACGTTTGCGAATGATTGTTTAATTTGCTATATAGAGTGTGAGATATTTAAAACTGTAAGTAATGATTCAATAAAAACTCGTCGAGGACAATTGTAAAGTGAATGATATTTTTTGCAAATATAGTATTAATATAGTTTGCTCATCAACTTGCCGCCATCATAAAATTTTATATAATGGAACAAAGCAGGAACCAAACATCCATTTTAAAGATAATAGTGCACCCATGATATTAAAATCCTAGATACGCCTCTGGGCGTGGTGGACTGAATCTAGGAAACCGGTCGAGGCAATCAAACCCCTCAGAACCGGAGATCTTGCCTCGTGGTGAGGAAACTCAGAGTAAACACTTAAGAACCCCTCCACGTGAGTAGTGATGCTTTCCTCGGGGTCGGGGATCTGCACCACGACCTTGTCTCCCTAGCTGCAGTCCTTCTTCATAGCCTTGTGATGTTTCTTCGATATCGAACTCTCAAGGCCATGAAGAAGGACTGCGGCCGGGGAGACGAGGTCATGGTGGAGCTCCCCGACGGGAGGAAAGCATCACTACTCAGGTGGAGGGGTTCTTAAGTGTTTACACTTACCCCTTCACACTGGGTCCCCTCGTGATTGATTTCGTATTTTCGAGGTAAACACGGCGTAAATGGGGTAGGTGAGAACGAGCCAGCAGCGGAACCTGGTGCTGCTGATAGCCGCAATCGCTGGTGGGGTATTGCGAAGGAGATCCAAATGATTGTCTTTGGGTTCATCACTTCCCTTCTTCCAGGTTTTCACAACGTTGATTAGCCTGTACTACAGATCAAATAGCAGCAGATAGCAAACAGAGGGATAAAGAGAACTTTTCTCTTGTTTCCAAAATTTACAATGGCCAGCCCGTTACTACTGCTCCATATGTTTGAGAGGACATAAAATGTATTAGTAGATTTTTTCTCTTCATTTTTGTCAAAAATCTGAATGTCATTCTTGCTTTTATTTTGATTGGCAAGGCTTTGTGTTTAAATTAATGGAAATAGTTGTTTAGTTCCTGTCTTACGTTGTTTACAAGAAGAGAGAAAATTGTAATTGTGGTGATTAAAGACATGAGAAAGTCATTTTCAGCATGAGAGATTACTTTTTATGATAACTCATAAGAATATATAGTGAGATTATGTTTTAATTGGTTTGAGGATTCCGACTCTCATTTTACAGTATCTTCGAGTTATGTGAATAAAGAAAGTATAGTCGATTTTAATTATATGATGATTAGTTCTAATTATATTATTTGCGGCTCCTAGATGAAAAAGGATTTAATCAAATCAAAGTGAGTGAAGAAACCCTACTATATATTATAGATTTTGTGAAGTCAGCTCTTATGATTTCCTCAAGGATTCACTGGTATTCTCATATTTCTTTAAAATAAACTAAAACTCGGTGTAAGCCCTTTTAGTACACTTGTTATCAGTCTTGGGTAGAGGCTAGTCCACTAATACCCATGCAATGGAAATGACACTATATAACCGCTTTCAAAAACTTTTTTAGCTGATTAACAACTTGCTACTCCAATTCCTCTAAAGTATCATAATGTAGAAGTTATAACAATGTCTCATAACTTGGAAAAAAATAAAGGCTCAGATGTGCAATGATATCTGTCTGTGTTCAGGCTCAGTGAAGACCCAAGTTTTCACAACTATGCACATTTATCATCACAGCACTTTTGATGCACCAGCCGGGAATCGAACCCGGGTCTGTACCGTGGCAGGGTACTATTCTACCACTAGACCACTGGTGCTTGTTGTTTGTTACATCAAATGTTGGACATAGTAACTTTAATCTGTTTGTGTACATCCATATAATGTAAATGTAAGTTAATAATCATTTCAATTATCATATACATCAGCAATAGTCTTACGGAGATGGAATTTTGTGACATAATCAACTAACATTACTGATGGAGCATTCATCTCTATCACAGTAATTAACTAGCTTTAAAATAAACTAAAACTAGGTTAAGCCTTTTTAATGTCACTGGCTTATTATTAACTCAAAAAACAGACGAGCATAAGATAGTTGATATTTTGAAGACTTTTCAGAGCTAATAAATATAGGAGAGCAAGAGAAAACAAGCATGAAAGATAAGAAACTTATGCGATGAAATTGGAGCTGATTTTCATTCATACAGCAAAAGTTTGTTTTACACACAAAGTAAACAAAAAGTAAAAAGTTAGTATACTGTTTCTGAAAATTCCAGAGAGATGTGAGAGACACTCCTCCTTCTCTCTACACATACCTATCACCCTCTTCACTACAACACCTCTAACATGGACCCAACAACCACCGACTCCCCACCGGAACCACCAGATCTAAGCACAATGCACATTGATTCTCCGCCATCCAACACTCAAGCTACCAAACCATCCTTCAAGAATACTCTCCTCAACCAACAACAACTACTCCACTGTAATGACCCGACCTGTCATTTTAAGAATTTACGCCCCGATCCCCTATTGATTGCATTTCCCGTGTTTGTTTCTGCAATTGTGAGTTGCTGGGAGGAATTATTCGGAGTTTCGGAGAGTTTTGGGACACTTAGTCCCTAAATGAAAGCTTAAGTTCTCGAAATTTGACCGTAGTCAAAACAGTGTGAAGACGGTCTGGGAACGGAATTCCGACGGTTCCGTTAGCTCCGTTGGATGATTTCGGGTCTAGGAGCATGTTAAGATTGTGTTTTGGAGTAGCTAATTTAGGCTTGAAATGCCGAAAGTTGAATTTTTGAAGTTTCCGGTTCGATACTGAGATTTTTAACCGAGGGCCGGAATATAATTTCGGAAGTTAGAGTAGCTTCGTAGTGTTGAATGTGATGTGTGTGCAAAATTTCAGGTCATTCGGACGAGGTTTGATAGACTTTTTGTTCGAAAACGTAATTTGAGAGTTTTTAGAATTCTTAGACTTGAATTCGATGTAAAATTGGTGTTTTGATGTTGTTTTGAGCGTTCCGAAGATTGGAACAAGTTTGAATGATGTTTTAGGATTGGTTGGCATGTTTGGTTGAAGTCCCGGGGGATCTCGGGTGAGTTTCGGGGTGGTTTCAGACCATTTCTAAGCTATTTTTAGCTGCTGGTTTTTGGCTACAGCAGTGTTCTATGCGATCGCGGGTAATTGGATGCGATCGCTATGGGTAAAATGCGAAAAAAATGCGAGTGCTTCGCGATCGCGTACAGTACTTCCAATCGCGAAGAAGAAAATTTCTGTTTCATTGATCCGACTTCGGAAGTTTATATCTCAATTTCTATAAGGAATTTGGAGGTGATCTAAAAATGGAAGTTGTTGCCTTTGGTGTCTAGTTTTCATAAATGTAAATTAATTGAAATTTCAAGTTGTGTACAAAAATATATGGTAGTTACACTATAGGATGTCCGGGAAGAATCTCTAATACACAGGGATGATTTTGGAAGCTTATATCTCACAATTTATAAGGAGTCAGGAAATTAGCAATATATGAAATTATATCCCTTTGTGTCTAGTTTCCAGAACATCAAACCATTTGTCATTTGGAGTTGTGTACAAAATGTTATGACCATTATACTGAAGGCTGTCGGGAGGAGCTGGAATTGTTCTTCGCGATCGCGAAGAGCAAATTTTGGGCGGAGAAAAGTTGTATTTCGCGATTGCAAAGCAGTTTCCGCGATCGTGAAGAGTAAATACCTGAGCAAAAGCTTTATTTCATGGTTTCGGCCATTTTTAACATTTTTGGACCAAGGAAGCTCGGGTGAAGCGATTTTTCGAAAGATTTTCAAGGAAAACATCGGGGTAAGTGTTCTTAACTAAATTTTGGTTAGATTACTCGGATCCATAGTTATTTTTAACATTTAATTAGTGATTTAGTTGGTTAAATCTTGAAAACCCTCTTGCTTTAATTTGAATATTTGAGGGTCGAGTTGATGTCGGATTTTGGTAAAATTAGTATGGTTAGACTCGTGGTTGAATGAGTTGTCGAATTTTGTGAGTTTTGTCAGATTTCGAGACGTGTGCCCCACGGGTGATTTTAAGTTAAATTTCGGATTTTTAATGGAAAATGTAGAAATTCATATGGAATTAATTCCTATAATTTTTATTGACTGAATCGAATTGTTTATGACTAGATTTGAGAATTTTGAGCGCGAATTCGCGAGGCAAAGGCTTGTTGGAATTTTGAATTGGTTGCAAAGCGAGGTAAGTGTTTGGTCTAACCTTAGCTTGAGGGATTTTGAGTTGTGTCTTAATTGCTACATGTTAATTGTGGAGTACGACGTATAGGCATGGTGACGAGTATCTATACGTTGGTTTCAAGCATGCCTGTGAGTCTTGTATTATAACTGTTATGACCCTATTATGGTTTATTGTGTTTCATGTGTTATTATCACCATTGTTCCCTTGCCGGGATATTTGTTTGATATTATTGTTCGCTTGCCGGGATGTTTGTTTCATATTATTGTTCCCTTGCCGGGATGTTCTTTTGATATTATTGTTCCCTTGCCGGGATATTTTTTTGATATTATTGTTCCCTTGCCGGGATGTTTGTTTGATATTATTGTTCCCTTGCCGGGATATTTGTTTGATATTATTGTTCCCTTGCCGGAATGTTTGTTTGATAGTATTGTTCCCTTGCCGGGATGTTTGTTTGATATTATTGTTCCCTTGCCGGGATGTTTGTTTGATAGTATTGTTCCCTTGCCGGGATGTTCGTTTGATATTATTGTTCCCTTGCGGGGATGTTTGTTTGATATTATTGTTCCCTTGCCGGGATGTTTGCTTGATATTATTGTTCCCTTGCCGGGATATCTGCTTGATATTATTGTTCACTTGCCGGGATTTTATTGTGATTTCATTTATTTCCTTGCCCTTAATTGTGATTGTTGTCTGGGTGAGTAAACATGATAAATGAGATTTGTGGATCGGGTTGCACGCCGCAACAGATGTTAAATGACAAATGATATGGATCGGGTTGCACGCCGCGACATGATTAAATGATAAATAATATTTGAGGAGTGGGTTGCACGCCACAATAGTGTTGACATATATTGGGATCGGGTTGTCCGCTGCAACAGATGTTAAATAAAAAATGATATGGATCGGGTTGCACGTGGCGACATGATTAAATGATAAATAATATTTGAGGAGCGGGTTGCACGCCGCAACAGTGTTGATATATATTGGGATCGGGTTGCACGGCGCAATAGATGTTAACTGATAAATGATATGGATCGGGTTGGACGTCGCGACATGATTAAATGATAAATAATATTTGAGGAGCGGGTTGCACGCCGCAACAATGTTGATATATAATGGGGTCGGGTTGCACGCCGCAACAGATGTTAAATGATAAATGATATGGATCGGGTTGCACGCCGCGACATGATTAAATGATAAATAATATTTGAGGAGCGGGTTGCACGCCGCAACAATGTTGATATATAATGGGGTCGGGTTGCACGCCGCAACAGATGTTAAATGATAAATGATATGAATCGGGTTGCATGCCGCGACATGATTAAATGATAAATAATATTTGAGGAGCGGGTTGCACGCCGCAACAATGTTGATATATATTGGGATCAGGTTGCCCGCCGCAGCAGATGTGAAATGATAAACGATATGGATCGGGTTGCACACCGCGGCATGATTAAATGATAATAATATGTTCTTTTGCATCCACTCATGTATGGAATTGCGCACTACGTCAATGGTTTGTGATACCGTAAAAAAAGGGGTTATAAGAGAGCCAGGGTTGCTCAACCATTGTTACCACGTATCATTCAGAATCGAGGTTATGGAAGTGCAAAGAGATCTTTCAGTTGTGCGCATGGGGGTGCATAAGATTTTTACATCTAGTCGATAAGTAAAATCTCAAGAAGGTTTGAATGGTTG
>MU723973.1:0-51212 GCA_026770625.1 Nicotiana glauca
ATTGGACCGGGTAGGAGATGGCTTTTGGGCCTGATCTTGGTCCGAAAAATGGCCCAGTTCCGTTTTCTTCCTTTTTTTCTTCATTTTCTTTATCTTTTAATTAATCAATTATTTAAAATCTAAATCACAAAAATGCTAATTAATTTCTAATTGTAGAATTGAGTCCTAAAATGCAATATTTTGTGATTTTAATTAATTTAAACAAATAGCATGCATACNCAACGAATGGAGATCTATGAATAAACGAAAGAAATAGCGTAATTGCTCAATATTATGATCTTTTGTTACAAGTTCACTATTCCAAGGCTACAAAGTTGATCTCAACAACTATAAGTTCGTTTGGTAGGATGTATAAGAATAATTTTAAATAAGATGTACTAGTAATGCAGGGATTAATAATGCATGTATTAGTAATGCAAGCATCAGTTATACAGAGATTTATTCTTATCCATTGTTTGGTGTGGTGTATTAAAAATTAAAATGCATTGCATAATTTTTAAGAAAAATAGTTATTTACAAAAATACCCACCATATTCTTTAGCTTTAAAGGACTTTAAAGATAATTTTGTCTTTAACTATGCTAATGCATGCATTAATAACCTTGGTATTGCTGATACCATGGTTTGATATGCATTAGCTATACATAGGATAAGACCAAGGGTGTATGACTAATGCTTGTATTAGCTATACATATGTTGAAAAAGTGTACCAAATAAGGTATTAATAATACACAAAGTTAATGCATGCATTATTTTCTGTAATGCACTCTACCAAATGACCTCTAAAGGTTTTGCTTTTAGAAAATAATACATATGTAACATTTATAATTAGCGAGGAAGATAAATGAATGTTCTTGATGTTATTGGTAATCTTTTCTAAAAAGTAATGAGATCAGAAGAACGACTTTTCCCGTCTGAAAACATTGCGTAAATTCAATTCCCTCCACCTTAGTTTTTGTTTTTTTCCCCTTATAATTATTCTTGACCTTTTTATTGTTACATGATGTGCCCTAATGCTACATTGTATAGTGTTTAAGAGATGAGATAAATTGGCAGGCACGTTGATATAATCGGCTCTCGTTAGTTTTTTTTTTTTTATTTTCTTATCATTTTAGATCAAAAGCGCCTTCTCTTTATGGCATAAATCAGTCTATGTATTGAACAATACCGGACCAACTTCCTTAACATTTTCAACACCACAACAACTCATGCATTACAATTCAAGGAGACAATTCTTTTTTTTCAATAATTGAAGTTATATATGATTGGGTGTGCGAACAAAGTCTCAAATTGGTAATTAAAAAGAAAAGAAAATTACATAACGTAGTGTCGGGATATTCTAAATTATGTAAGCCCTATTGATAAAAACGGTAGAAGCTCGGGCCAAAAGGGGCAATATATATCACATCATGTTAAGATTATCTTTGAGCTGGCTTACTATCCGAGCCTATAGTGGTGCGATAGTGTGGGGCTCGATTTACTGATTTCTTGGGGCTTCGAGGAGTACATACAAAAAGAAGCTTCTGCTTGTGGGCTTCAGGGGTATAAATACTTGGACGATGTGGGCGGTATACAATTAATGTTGATGAACTTAATCTGAGATGTTTTGTGATGAGGCATGTGAAGCTTAATTAGTTCGAGGGGAAGATTAATAGATTTGCGAACAAAGTCTCGCATTAGTAACTACAAAAGAAATATTCTTATGGTGTGAGATATTTTAGGAAAAATCTGTCATGACCCGTAATTCCCACCATCGGGACCGTGATGGCGTCTAACGGTACACTTGCTAGGCAAGCCAATGTTAGAGTATTATTAATCAATTTTCTTTTACGTTTCAATGATTAAAAGTAAACAAGGTAAAACAAGTAGAAATAATTGCGAAAGTAAGTAAACAACCTCTTTGCTTATATACTATTACCAATACTAGTGCTATTACTATCCAATATACGGTGTCACAATCTACGAACGCACTATGATTTTCTACAAACATTAGTTTGAAAGAAATTACAACTATTTTGGAAATAAAGAAAATAGTACTATAGAGATGTAGAAGGGGACGCCAGGGCCTGCAGACGCAAGCAGGACTACCTTGGGTCTCCAAACTGTGTAACTTGGAACCAACCTCTCAATCAGCTACTACCTGCTCCGAAATCTGCATAGAAATTACAAAGTGTAGTATCAGTACAACCGACCCCATGTACTAGTAAGTACCGAGCCAAACCTCGACGAGATAGTGACGAGGCTACGCCGGAGAAATTACAATATAACCTACATAGAGTGTATAATAAAAGCAGAAAGAAGAACGGAATAAAACAAAACAGTAACTTGCAAGGAATGAATACATAAGTCAAGCATCTTATCAGTATCCAGCTATAACCAATCCTTAAGTGAAATGCAAAACTACAGAATAACTTACACAGTAGAAGAAGGATACATAAACACATAAACTAATGCAACGCGCATCCCGATCCCACCATATAATCAATATCAATATGAATATCCACCCTTATTCCTCCTGTTTCGGCGTGCAACCCAATCTCACCGTATAATAGAAATTTACCTGTATTCCTCCTCAATATATCACTCTTATTCCTCCTGTTGCGGCGCACAACCCGATCAGATCATATAATAGCATTTCACCCTTATTCCTCCCCAGTGTATCACCCTTGTTCCTCATGTTGCGGCGCGCAACCCGATTCCACCATATCAGCATCAATTACTCAATAAATATAAAAATTTCACAACTAAAATCAAAACTCTTCACGAAATTTAAACCTTAAACCAAAGAAAACAGAAAGCTGGTACATTATAAAACTTCACACAAATACTACTATTTAGTGAAACCAATCCGCAATATATTATAAAATACCGATAAACTAGCTAAAGCCAATTATATAAGACAATGGAACTATGGGGATGCTAATACCTTCAACAATGAAAAACAATGTCTGACAAGTGGAAAGTAAGCATGGAAATGCTGGTAAAGCATGTAGCAGTTAAGGCAGGGAAGACAATATAATAAGAACGGGAAGAAAACAAAAAAAAACGGATAAATTGGCGGCGCATAGGTACTCTTCACCTTACCTATACGCCACTCACATGGATTTTCACATAGCAATTAAGTCAAGGATTCCTAATCCCTCGAGTCATGGTTAGACATAACACTGACCTCGCTTCAACGGCCAACTAAAAGCTCAATCACCAGTTTCCCCATCATACAAGCCTCCAGACCAATAGAATCTGGAAAATTACCAAACAAACAATTCAATCTAAGCCTTAGGAACTACCCACAGCTGAAAGGAATTCAATTTAGGTCATTTTTTAAAAAGTTGAAAAAAGTCAACACCTAGGCTTGCTTGTTCCAAACCCGTAATTTGGACCAGAATACGATTACACATTCTCCCCCGAGGTCGGATATATAATTCGTTTTGCAATTCGCCCTCAATTTGAGGTCTAAATCTCCAAATTTTGAAATCTCTAGTTTCTACCCAAAATCCCCAATGCCACCATGAAAATCTTAGATTCTAGGTTAAAATCATGTAAAATAAAGTGGAAGATTGAAAGAAATGAGTTAAGAAATATTTACCTATGAATTGGGGAAAAATGGTCTTTGTAAAATCGCGTCTTGTATTTTAGGTTTTAAAAATTTGAAGAATGAATGAAAAATTTCATCTAAGTCCCTTTTAAACAGCTCCAGAAGTCGCATTTGCAACCTACGCTTCGCAGTTGTGAAGCTCGCAAATTCGAGAAAACCATCTCATTTGTGAGGTCTCTCATATTCCTGCTTCAATCGCAAAAGCGAAGAAATGCTCGCAATTGCGAGCTGAGCTTATCGCAAATACGATTAAATGGTCGCAAATGTGAAGTCAACTTCCCCCTTGTCCCCATCGCAAATGCTAAGGTTTCTTCGCATTTGCGAACTTAGGCTGGCCCAATTTCTCTTCGCATTTGCAAAGAGATGCTCGCAAATACGACCTCAACAGTAGTCACAAATACAAAGATGGACCTCACATTTGCGGGGTCTGAGGCCTGCAACACAGGTGAAGAACACCAACAATTCTTCTAAGTTTCAAATCACTTTGTAGCCCATCCGAAACTCACCTGAGCCCTCGGGGCTCCAAACCAAACATGCACACAAGTCTTAAAATATCATACGAACTTGCTCGTATGATCTAATCATCAAAATAACACCTAGAACTACGAATTTAGCACCAAATCGCATGAAATTCTGAAGAACATTGAAATTCCTATTTTCACAACCGGACGTCCAAATCACGTCAAATCAGTTCCATTTCTCACCATATTTCGCATATAAGGTGTAAATATTATTTTGGACCTGTACCGGGCTCCGAACTAAAATACAAGCTCGATACTAACAAGATCAAACATTAACCAAATTCATAAAACCCTTTAATTTCTAGCCTTTCAATTTTCATCAAAAATTCATTTATTGAGCTAAGGACCTTGGAATTCGATTTTGGGCATACACCTAGGTCCCATATTTCTATATGGACCCATCGGAACTGTCAAAATATGAGTCCGGGTCCGTTTACTCAAAACATTGACCGAAGTCAACTAAATTAACTTTTAAAGGCAATAATTATTATTTTTATCAACTTTTGACATAAAAGCTTTCTGGAAACACGTTCGAACTGCGCATGCAAATTGAGGAGGAATAAAATGAGGTTTTGGAGGCCTCGAATTATTGAATCGAGTTCTAGAACATAAGATGACCTTTTGGGTCATCACATTCTCCACCTCTAAAGCAACAGTTCATCATCGAACGAACATAGAAAAGTACCTGAGCTGGTAAAAAGGTGGGGATATCTGCTCCGCATATCGGCTTCAGTGTCATGCCCCAAAATCGGGGGACACGACCGACGCTCAACCGGAGGACCCCAGTCAAGCGGACCTGGAATTTCCTTTCCTATCCCACATGTTACCCCGTGATTTCAATAAACATTATTCTTATGAAATAGAAATTTAAGACTTAAGCATAAACTTGCAACTTGAGTTCATTTCTACTTTTTATCACTACCAACATTTGATAATAAGTACTTGCAAAATACATACAACATTTACCAACGCGGACCACCATTTCGAACCGTACAATTACTACCCAAAATACTTTTGTACACAACCCACATTGTGTCTACGGAGCCTCTATGAATACTCGAAACTTAACCAATACTTGCCGGTGACAAGGCCCCGGCTATACTTTACAATACACAATAAACTAAAAAGGAGGTGGCATGAACCACACATGGCCTTAAGAGGAAGTGGGGCTCACCAATACAGCTGATGGAATGGAGAGGAGATACTACTGCTGGTGGGCTGAATTACCTGCTATGGAACCACCTACAATCATCATAAGAATGTAGCGCCACTTGCAAAAGGGACGTCAGTACATTTGAATCGTACCGGTATGTATGAACAAACTTTATCCTAAGTACTATCAATCAATACACAGATAAGAGACAGTAATAGAACCAACAAGCATTGCACGTAGGAAGAAATAACCAAAATCAAAAGTTTCACAATCTCTCCTTTTCCCTTTCCAATATTTCCATACTCAAGAGTTTCATATATTTTCATTTCAATAGTGATTATGATCACTTTTCCACCCTTATTACCTCGGTCACCCTTATCGCCACAATCCACACCTTATAACTTCATGTTGCGGCGCGCAACCTGACCCCGCCTGAGAATCACATTTTTCAATCACAACCACAAACAACACTTCATAAGAATCATCATTTCAAGGAAACACAAGTTCATATCAACAATTCATACATTTGGGCCCAAGGCACCATAACTGTCACCAAGCAGTTATTCATGTACAAGGTGTTGTCCTAATCATTTAACTCATTTACTGTGACGACCCGATCCGTAGTCACGCAAGTTACCACCCTATTTCCCTCATCTTATGTTTCTCTATGCTTCATTATCGGTATTTGAGGTGATCGAGTCGAATTGGATTGGTTTTAGATGGAAATGAGACACTTAGTCTCTTTAAGGAAGGCTTGTTTTGAAAAAGTCAATCAGATGTTGACTATTGAGTTAGAGGACTCGGATGTGATTTCTGATGATTCGGTTAGCTTCGGGGGATGATTTGTGACTTAGGAGTGTGATTGGAATTGATTTTGGAGGTTCGGTATAGAATTAGGCTTGAATTGGCGAAGTTAGTATTTTGGCGAATTCCTGTTGGTAGATGAGATTTTGATCTGGGGGTCGGAATGGAATTTCGAGAGTTGCAGTAGTTTTTAGGTGATTTTGTATGTTTGTGCAAAATTTCAGGTCATTCGGAGGTGTTTTGGTCGGGTTTTTGATCAAATGCGTATTTCGGAAATTTCTAAGAAACTTAGGCTTGAATCCGATGTGATTTAATGGTTTTAGTGTTGTTTGATATGTTTTGATAATTGGAACAAGTTTGAATGATGTTCTAGAATGTGTTGGTGCTTTTGGTTGAGGTCCCGGGGGCCTCGGGGTGATTTCGGATGGCTAACGGGAAGAAAGTTGGAGTTGGAGGCAGCTGAAAGCACCTGATATCTGGTGTTTTTGCTTCTGCGGAAGATGGACTGCAGAAGCGAATATGGAGTCGCAGAAGCGGGTTGGGCCTTTTGGATATTTACTGCAGAAGCAGACGAATTCCCACATATGCGGCTTCCGTAGAAGCGGTGGGTGACCGCAGAAGCGGTCTTTGAATTTAAATGAAATTTTGCAGAAGCAGAAAAGAACCGCAGAAGCGGTATCGCGGATGCGGAGATAGGGACCGCAGAAGCGGACATACTTGGTGCCAGAAAGGGGTTTTAATGTTCATTTTGTTCCGCGAAGCTTATGTTATTTTCACCATTTTTGAGCGAGCTTGAGAGCTATTGGACGGAATTGAAGGGGATTTTGACTAGGGTGATTGGGGGTAAGTCCCTTAGCCTAAATACATGAAATTATGATAGATTTAACATGAAAATTGGTTGAAATTCATCAAATGAGAGTAAAACTAGGGCTTGGGAACTTGGTGATTTAAAAATGGAATTTAAAGGGTCAAATGGACTCCGATTTTGGTGAATTTGATATGTATAGACTCGTGGCTGTGAGCACGTGATTTTTGCCCTATATATGAATTATTCCCAAAAAACAAACAAAATAATTTTTTCTTTATTTTTACAATTTTTGTGCATTTTTGTGTCATTTCCTGATAATTGTTGCATTTTATGTGTGCATGTTAATTCATAAAAATACAAAAAATATGCATTTGCATTTAGGATTTAATTTCATATTTTAGTATTAATTAGGGATTAATTTGTTTTAAAATAAGATATGTCAAAAATGACAAAATAGTTCACTTTAGCATTTTTATTGTTTTAATTGTGAAATTATCGCAAAATAATTTTTAAAGTAATTTTAGGCATTAATTAGTTTAGTTTAATTGTTATTTTAATTTTTGCACCTTTTTAAAATCAGAAAATAATACAAAACAAAAAAACAAAAAAACAAAAAACTAGGGAATAAAAGAAATAAGAGGAGGCTTTAATTAAATTTGGTCTTATAAGAAAATCAATTGGGGCCACTTTTGTAACAAGGTTTGTGGCCCAAACTCTCAAAACCTCATCAGCCACGCCTGGCCCAAACACGCCCCTTCACCCGACCCAATCTCCATACTCTTTGAAACGATATCGTTTGGGCATCGTTTAATCTGGGCCATCAATCCTCCTGATCCAACGGCCACAAGCGGTTGGTATTATTGTGATATAATGGTCCGAATATACGTATAGCCTCAGAGACCAGCCCTTCATCTTCCTTGTACTGTTCTGCACCTCGCCGGAAGCCATCGCCGGCAGATGAAACCTACACCAATCCACCTCAAATTCACACCACGAACTCCCCAGATCATCCTCTTCCCATTCCCGCCTTTGATTTCCCTCGAACCTTACCGGAAATCCTCGAATCTTCGTCGGAAGATTTTCCGGCCACGACGTCAACTATTCCAAATCGCTCCAAACTTACACCATTGACTCTCCTAACTTCCCTCAACCCAAATATATGACCATCTTGTCTTCCAATCTGGCCGGAAGTGCTCGAATATCGATTTCAATCTTCTCCGGCCAAACCTTAAATAACCCAATCTTGGCTGAGTGAGAACGATAAGATCCCTGGGGCATCCTTGTGGGGAGTTGATCATCATTGGAGTCCAAACATCGTCTGAATTTGCTGAATTTGGGAAGCAAATTAACCAGAGTCTTGAAGTGAGTTGGTGAGTCTTCGAGTTTAGTTTCTTTTATTCACTGACCTTCCATGGCCATGTAGCTTCGTAATTTTGTTTAGTAAGATTGTCAGTCCGAAATAATGGGCCCTCTTTTACTTCTGTTTCATTCTTACCCCTATCTCCTTGATTCATACTTAGTATTAGGTGTTAATGGTTATGCATTCTCCTAAAGTTAGATTTGGGTCGATTTGGTTGTTTGAATAAAGACTCATTATTTTAGTCTCAATTGTAATTCTGTTAGTTAAACATTTTTTTGAGTGTTATATGGTTAAGTCTGATTTAAGTTCAGTTTGTTTTTAGTTTGATGATTATTGCTGTTAATTGGTCCGAGCAGATAGGTTGGTTAATAGTTGAGCTAGGATTACATTTTTTTTGGTTGAAAGTTCAGACCCTAGGATTCGTTTGGATATAGCTGTTATGTTTTAGTAATTTTGGGATAAATTGAGGGTAATTGGGGTAATTTGGGGCAGGGAATCTAGCTAGAATTTCCAAGAAGCTTCTAGGTGTAGGTGTTAAGGCATATTTCAGTTAACATAGGGGGGTGACTTGGGCCACAAGGCAAGAGGTAGAGGATTAAACTGAAAATAAGTAGGGACTAAGGAGGAAAATAGAAGTTTGAGGGCTGCCTCTCACTTTGCCTATAAAATGGCATTCCCATGCCTTCACAAAAAAGGTTTTTGAGCCCAAAAATCCCCCAAAAAATCATCTTTCAGATCTAGGCATAATTTTTAATCTGAATGAGCAAAAGTACAAACATTCTTCCTCTAGATCTTAGGTGTTACAGAAAACTCAAAAAAAAAATCTCTTTAAAAAACCAAAAAAAATGCATTGTTCCATTGGTCTCTAGACAAGATTTGAATGTTAGGTACTGATTTCCCTTTTTCCTGATTACTGAGCCTACTGAGTTCGTTTGAGTTCAGTTGTTCTGTTTGTTTGGGGTACTCATTTGTTGCTGCTGGGTTTACAACTGATCCAGTTCGTTTGGGAGTAATTTTCTGGTTTAAAGTTGTCTTCTATTGTTGGCTTTGAAATTCTGAAGTTACTTCCTTGGATTTGCTGTGGTTTCCGATTTAAATTGGTCTGATTGCTGCTCATCTGGGCTGCTGTTACATTGTTGTCGTTGACTTCTCCATTTCTCTTCTTGTTCGTTGTTTTCAGGTACACATTTCGAACCTGGTTCATGTAAGCTCTGGAAACATAAATGAAATGAATATTTGGCCAACTGCTTTTGGAACTCTTGTCTGTTTGAATTACAATGCATCAATAGTTGAATAGGTCTTTAATATATTCATGTAATATAGTTTGAATTCTGACTGTGCATAAACTGTGCAAATAAGGACTGTGAAAAACATATTCCCTTAGATTTTGTCTTGTGGAAGAGAATTATGATTAGGTAATTGGTTCAGAAATCCTAAATTTCATTTGCATCTAAAGTGAGATTTGTTCCGGACTGTCTTAGGAATAATTGCATTCAATCAAAGTTTGCCTTAAGATAATAACTGAATGGATGATTCTATTGTTTTGGTCTTTTGATTTGGTCTGTTAGCGTTCATTATTGGAAGTCGTAGTATACCGGTACATTGTTTGTACGTTTAGGTGGTGATTCGTTCCTTGTTTGAGACTTGCTGGGGCGCTAATTTTTAGCTTCTTTTGTTAACTTTGTAACTACAATTTAGTAGTGATAATGGTGGCTTGGAGTTCATTTGTATGTGCAATTGGTTCTTTCCTTTGCTCTTTTTCAGTGAAAATTGCACAGAACATGCAAGTTTATGCCTTCAACTCTTTTGTTTAATGCTCCTATGTGTTTAGTTCAATCTGATTAGCTGAACAATTGCTCACTGTTGCGTTATACTAGTTTGATAGCAAATTTCTATATTGTGCACTAGTTTTACGTGTACCAAGAATGGGAATATGATGCATTGAGGTGGGCAACTATTTCTGGGCAAATTCTGGTAGTAAATAGAGCGCTAAATATCTTAATATTGATAGATGGAATTCCCTCATTTTGTTGTTATTAGCATAAAATTAAGGGTTTCTCTTCGATTTACAACAATCCCCAAACTTAGGAAATGAATAATTCATAAGCATAAATACATGAGACGAGTCTCGCCAAACAAAATATAAATGCGGGGCCCTCAATAACTGGTTATTAAAATACTTAGAATTTGGGAGGGCTGTTTAGTGAATTTCACGGCCTTCCCTGAATAATATTGCATTAGATTCTTTAGGCACGACTTTAATAAATTACTTTCTTAAACTAGGGTGCGTATTGATGCGACCCAAATCCAAATCTCGATGAAGTCGAAATGTGTTGACAATCACGGGCGCATTAATTGCGACGGGGTTCGAAACGCATTTTCACAACATCGTAATTCTTATAAAATAAATAATGATAGAACAGAGGTTCACAAATTGAGACGAGCCTCACCGAACAAAAATAAATAAATATGGGGCCCTCAATAAATGGTTATTAAAAATGATTAGAATTTGGGAGGGCCATTTAGCGAACTTCACGGCCTTCCCCAAAATAATATTACGTTAGAATCTTTAGGCGCGATTTAATTAAATTACCTTCTTAAACTCGGGTGTGCATTGATGCGACCCAAATTCAAATCTCGACGAAGTCGAAATGTGTTGACAACCACGGGTGCATTGATTGCGACGTGGTTCAAAATGCGTTTTCACGACGTCGCAATTCTTTTAAAATAAATAATGATAAAAAGCGGTTTACGAATAAAAGGCACATAAGCTAGCAGGTATTAAAATCAGATAAAATCAAATGCAACAGTTAAGCGACCGTGCTAGAACCACGGAACCCGGGAATGCCTAATACCTTCTCCCGGGTTAACAGAATTCCTTACTCGGATTTCTGGTTCGCAGACTGTAACAGAGTCATATTTTTCCTCCGTTTGGGATTAAAATCGATGACTTGGATTGTCCTTTAATTGGAAAAACTCCTTTACGCCCCTTGCGGGGTGTAGGTGAAAAAGGAGGTGTGACAGTGGCGAGATGAGGAATCCGATGATATGAATTTAATAATTTTTCAAGAAGTGGGCCCGGGGCTCGGGTTTTGCCAACTTCGTGATTTTTAATAATTTTCGAGTCTTTTCGATTGGGCTATATTCCCTTAGCCTATTGTAATGTATTCCTTGTGGTTTTGACTAGAATCTACGCACGAGGAGGTTGATTTGCGAGGCAAGCGCAAAGCGAGCTAGGATTTCGGCCGGCTTGTGGTGAGTAATGGTTATTAATGATTTTCTGAAGGTTTGAAACCCTGGATTTGCACTATGTGGTGTTATGTTCAGATGAGACACACGCTGTATGATGAGCGTAAGGTTTGTTACTGCTGGGGATTCGGACTCGGTCCATCCCGATTGATGACTCTACTCTATTTTTGATTGAGACTTAATTAATATCAGTATATTCTAGGCTAGTTGCCATGTTTGGGGCCTTGTGCCGATCTGTAGAACCCTTAGGGGGTATTTTGTACTAGTTGAACTCACTTTACTTGTCGAAATCATACCCTCAGTCATGTTCTTAACTGTTAAACATAATATGAACCGACTTTTAGAAACTGGCAATCTAAATGAGAAATATCTGGGGTTGGAAACCCTGTCTTAGCTGAGTGGGCCGAGAGGCCAAGTCTATATGGACTTAGAGGGGTCAAGGACCCCATTGTGAGTGTATTTGATATATACCGGATCAGGTTGCATGCCGCAACAGTATATATACCTATATGGATCGGACTTCATGCCTCAGTAGTATATTATATGGATCGGACTGCACGATGCAGTAGTATATTGTATGGATCGGACTGCATGCCGCAGCGATATATTATATGGATCGGATTGCACGCCGCAGTAGTATAGCGCTTGGGCTGTAGGAGCCCCTCCAGAGTCTCCACACCCCCAGTGAGCGCAATCGACTATTATTATTGGATCGGACTGCACGCGGTATCAGTTTATATATATATATATATATATATATATATATATATATATATATATATATATATATATATCGGGCTGCACACCGCAGCAGTATACTGTACGGATCGGGCTGCACGCCGCAGCGGTATATGTAAATTACCGGACATTGAGAGGAGTAAATGAGTTGTGCACTGGTTTGAGGGATATTCACCTGTTTTCTTCACTTGGCTGTAGTTTAATTTACTTCCTATTTTTATATAGAACTGCATAGTGTTTTTACGAGTTTTCTTATCTTCAGTCATTATTTATTGCTATTACTCACTGAGTCGGAGTGCGCACTTGACTCTGTGCACCATTTGTGCAGCTACAGGTATCCCGGAGGCATAGTTGAGTTGTTTTGCTACTGTCCAGACTATCACCGGAGTTATTGAGGTAGCTGCATGGCGTCCGCAGGACCCGATTTCTCCCCTTATCCCTTTTATTTCCGCATTCTAGACTTTTATATGTATAGGCTGCTACTCAGTTGTATTTAGAGGCTCTAGACTCGTGACACCAGATCTTTTGAGAGTTGTATTGGTATTTTTATGGTTTTTCCGCACTGTTTATCCATTATCACAGATTGAAATCATGTTAAACTGGTAATTTAACTCTAATAATTGGTAATGAGCTTCGTACGTGGGTTGAGAGTGTCGAAATGGTAGGGCTTGCCTAGCAATTGTGTTTGGCACCATCACGACCGGGATTGGGGTCGTGACATTTACGTCATTTCACAATACCCTCTTCATTACTTACCACGCAGGGTTTTTAGCCTTTATACACATTCCCACATTTGGACACATTAACATTCTTTCATTCGTTAACACATATTTCTATGTCGGCATCCTGAAGCATTTACAATCTTTGCACATAATAAGGTAGGCACATCAAATCACTTTTCACAATCACATATAACACGGTAGTGTGGAAATCAACTAAGAGAATCAATACACATATTTTCATACAAGGTACACATACTGTATGCTCGTCACAACAAAGGGATTCTACAAGAGTTAAAGTTAGCCATACATACCTCAAATTTTCCCCTTAATGGTACTATAATGATCCAATACACTTAAGCAACTTCAATCTAAATACAACATTCAATAGGGCTAATATTAGAACAAATTCCACAACTTAAGTCATTTAGGCATATTATCAAATGCCTTGTAAGTATAAATCTTTTCATCTCATAACCATAGTATTAGTTCATCCAACTATAACCATTAACCAACAATTTATTCCACCATCATTCCTAATAACTTCCAACAACATATGTATAACCATCCATTCACACCCAACCAATAAATCATATCAAATAATCACCCTTTCAATTTCTACAATAATTATGTATTTATATTGGGAATTATGGCTTCCAATCACTACACCAAGAGTTCCAACACTTAATTCATACTATATTCCCATAATATATCCATATATGTAAGTCTAAGGTGTAGGATTTACGTTTTGGAAGAAATCTTGCAAAACCCTCCTTTGAGTTCTTGAAGGAATTTCTTGAAAATCTATGTGTTTTATGAGAAGATTTCATCAATACTAGTGTAGGAATGATGGAATTTCACAACAAGTTAATGGAGGTTGCTTGTCACGCCCCAAAATCCGAGGAGCGCGACCGACGCTCAACCGAGTAAACCCAACTGAGTAAGCCTGTGATGTTTTATTCTACCCAAACTAACTCATGAATAAATAGGAGATGGACCCCATTGATCATATTTAGTAAGTATTTCATGAAACACTTCCACTTTATTTCCATTAGAATCTTAAAACATGATTATCAAGATATTGCAAGTTTATAAATCTTTGTAAAACATCAATATTTCTACTTTAATTTCCAATACCAAACACCACCCACAACCTGTCTATGGAGCCTCTAAATATAACTGAAGAATAATATGGAAATGTCAGAAATAAGGCTCCGACTATACCTCTAAATACAAAGTACTTGATAAACAATCGTACAGGACCCCGAAATGAAGTGGGGCTCACCAAATCAGTTGAAAGGAAGATGCGTCACTGGCTGCGACCAACACTGCCTGTTATGGAACCACCTACAATCATAACACGAATGTAGCGCCCCCAGCAAAAGGTACGTTAGTTCCATTGAATATCACTAGTATGTATAACTAAACACCATCTATTTAGAAAATACTTTCATACAACAATAAGGAAATCGCGAGTGAAACTCAAACACTTTAAATGATCACAACATTATCAAATAAAAGGGATCACCTACCTTTCACATAATTTCCATACCTTTAGGTTATGTTTCATAGCCCGTCCATTAGGTTCACCTATCATATTATACACCTATGTGTTTCATAGCCCGCCCATAGGTCCCACATATTATATTATACACCTATGCATTTCATAGCTCGTCCATAGGTCCCACATATTATATTATACACCTATGCGTTTCATAGCTCATCCATAGGTTCAACATATTATATTATACACCTATGCATTTCATAGCCCGTCCATAGGTCCCACATATTATATTATACACCTATGCGTTTCATAGCCCGTCCATAGGTCATATATATTATATTATACACCTATGCATTTTATATCTCGTCCATAGGTCCCGCATATTATATTATACACCTATGCATTTCATAGTCCGTCCATAGGTCCCACATTTCACTTCATTTCCAAATATTTCACGTCAATATCAATTTCAACCACAAGCCATTAAATTCAAGATGTCAAGTACACATGAGAGGAACCATGAATCCTCGGCATATACAATATTTCATAAATCATATGTGACGACCCGAACCATCGTCACGTGAGTTACTGCCCTGTTTCCCTATCTTCATGCTTCCTTATGTCTTATTATAAGAGTCTCGGGTGAATGAGTCGATTTGGATGGAAATGAGACACTTAGTCTTTTTAAGAAAGGCTTGTTTTAGAAAAGTCAACCGAATGTTGACTATTGAGTTAGAGGGCTTGGATGTGATTTCCGATGATTTGGTTAGCTTCGGGGGATGATTTGTGACTGAGGAGTGTGACCGAAAGTGATTTTGGAGGTCCGGTGTAGAATAGGCTTGAATTGGCGAAGTTAGTATTTTGGCGAATTCCGGTTGATAGGTGAGATTTTGATCCGAGTGTCGGAATGAAATTCCGAGAGTTGTTGTAGCTTCATTGTGTCATTTGGGATGTGTGTGCAAAATTTTAGGTCATTCGGACATCGTTTGGTCGGGTTTTTGATTGAAAGTGTGTTTCAGAAGTTTTAGAAGAACTTTGGTTTGAATTCGATGTAATTTGAGGGTTTTGGTGTTATTTGTGGTTTTTCGATGATTGGAGCAAGTTTGAATGATAGTTTAGGATGGGTTGGCACTTTCGGTTGAGGTCCTGGGGGCTTCAGGGTGATTTCGGATGGCCATCGGGATCATTTTGGACTTGGTGAAATTGCTGGTTTTTGATGGTATCTGTTGTTTCCGCATCTGCGGAAGAAGGGCCGCGTATGCGGTTTCGTAGATGTGGGTGATTGGTCGCAGGTTCGGTGTTAGAGTAGAGAGGCTGCTTCCGCAGGTGCGGGCTTGGAGCCGCATCTGCGGTGTCGCAGATGCAATTGGGGCATCGCAGAAGCGAATAAAGGAGTTTGGGCATTTCCGCAGAAGCGGACATTGATCCGCAGATGCGGATTGGTTACCGCAGATGCGGATTGGTTACCGCAGAAGCGGACGAGGCTTTTAAATAAAGATCCGTAGATGCGGAAGTCGCAGATGCGAAAATCCCTGTTATCAGAAAGGTTTTAATGCTCATTTTTGTTCTGCGAGCTTAGTCCATTTCCACCATTTTTGAACGAACGTGAAAGCTTTTTGACGAGGATTAAATAGGCTTTCAACTGGTATTGATTGGAGTTGAGTCTTTTGACTTAGAAACATCATTTAGTTGAAGAATCATAATTTAAATTCATGGAAATTTGATTAAAAAGGGAAGAATTAGGGCTTGACTTTTTGAATGAAGATTTGGGGTTTGAGGGAGTATTTGAGATCGGATTTTGGTAAATTTGATATGTATAGACTCGTGGAGAGATAAGAAATCCGCTGATGATAATTTTCTAATTTTTCGAGAAGTGGGCCCAGGGCTCGGGTTTTGCTAATTTCGTAAATTTTGATATTTTTCGAGTCTTTTCAATCGGGTTGTGTTCCCTTAGCCTATTGTAACATATTCCTTGTCGTTTTGATCAGATTCGAAGCATGAGGAGGTTGATTCATGAGCCAAGGGCATAGCGAGCTAGGATTTGGACCGTCTTGAGGTGAGTAATGTTTGTAAATGATATCCTAAGGGTTTGAAACCCCGGATTTGCACACCGTAGTGCTATATTGAGGTGACTTGCACGCCAGATAGCGAGCGTGGGGTAGAGCACCGTTGGGGATTATGAATTGTTCCGTCCCGGTTGTTGATTTTACCGTGTATTTGATTGAAGCTTATTTGATTTTATCATGATTTGGGCTTATTGCCATATTTGGGCTTAATGCCGATTACTTGAATCCTTATTGGATATTTTTATCACTCTTTCCTCACTATTTGAAATATTATTTGAACTCAGTCCAATTGAATTACACTGTTTCATGAACTCAGCTACATTTATACTCAACTTGAGATTTAAATGATATTTCTAATGTTGTTTGAGCTGGGCACCATTGTTTTACTGATGCCCAAGGGGCTTATGATTATTTCTGGACTGATTGAGGCCGAGGGCCATTTGTGAGGATATGTTGAGTGATGTGAGGAGGCTTCCAGGCCTCGAGTGTTATGTGAGGAGGCTTTAAGATATCGTGTGTGATGTGAGAAGGTTTTAAGGCCTTATGTTGATGTAACAGGCTTTAAGGCCTTATGATTATATAGCACTTGGGCCGTAAGTGGCCCCTCCCGGAGTCTGTACACCCCCAGTGAGCGCGGGTACCCATGTGAGTTGGGAGAGAGCCCGAAGGGCTGATGTGAGTTGGGAGTAAGGCCAAGAGGCTGATGTTGTACCATGTGAGTTGGGAGTGAGCCCGAAGGGCTGATGTGAGTTGGGAGTGAGCCCGAGGGGCTAATGTTATACTGTATGACTGATACTGAGCCCGAGGGGTGAACTTTAATGTGCTCATCTTGCATATTTACTTGTCTTTTACCTGTTATACTGTGGTACTTGTGCCCGCGGGGCGAATTTTCTGTGCTTATCAGCACTAACTGTGTTGAAATCATTTTCGTAATTATTAAAAAGACCATTTTCAAAAGAGAATTGAACTGAGCCAAGGTATTTCTAAAGATTTCATAGATTTTACTATTTTCTCAGAAATTGTACCCGGCTTCTATACAACATGTTGGTTGCTTTATGTGATTTACTACTGCTATGTTATTATTTACTTTTATTACTCACTGAGTTGGAGTACTCACTTTACTCCCTACACCTCGCGTGCAGTTGCAGGTATTTATTCACCCGGTAGCGGGTATTGGCTGCGTGGAGGCAGAGTTGTAAAGGTGTAGCGAGATGACTGCCAATGTTCGCAGCACCACTATCTTTTTGTGTTATTCATTATTCATGTTCAGTGTATTTCTAGACCTAAAAGGAGGAATTACATTCTTATAGATGCTCGTGACTCGTGACACCCCGGTTAGGGCGATGTTGGGTTGGATTTCCATATTTTTATCTATACTTCCGCTATTTGGTATTATTAAACCATGTTGTACTATAATTTTATTAAATAATCATTTTAAAAGGATGAATTGGGTTCATTGCTGGCCTTTTCTTCACGAGAGGCGCCATCATGACCAGTTTCAGAATTTGGGTCATGACAAGTTGGTTTCAGAGCATGGGATGTGTAGTGCTTCCTTCTAAGCGATTAGATAAGATAGGTTCAGATGATTAGGAAAGATGGTATTGCTAAGTGGAAGTGATTTGATTAGAGTATGTATCTCAGAAAAAGGTAATATGATTAAACTGATTATATTTCAGTAGTATTGCGGCATGTTCTTGTTGGGTCCACTAGCGGTATTCGGGTTTGCTTGGTAGCACAGGTAGATATTGAGTATCTGTCGTGGAATGATTGTTTATCAAATGTGTACTTGTATTCGCACGGTGGAAACTGGGATCGGGTATGATGATTCCTGTGCTATATGGAGTTGGAGACCGGAGTTCTCATGTACAGGCTATGTTGTGGTGGAGGATCTTTATCCGCTGGTATATTATTTATTGGATGTGATGTTGGAATTCACTGGTTGTCTTAGTGTTTGGTGATTTTGAACTATTGCAGTAGGCGCTACGCCGGAAATGCCACAGGTTAAGTGGTGAAGTGCGTTAGATTATGTTCTAGTAGAGTGGGTTATATTTCAAAGAACTAGCGGACAGCTGGGAAGGACTGCCTTCTTATTTGGGCCTTCGTGATGGATGTCAGTGCAGATGTTGCTATCATTGATTCTGTTCCGGTATTAGGGGACTTTTCGGATGCATTTCTTATGGTCGGGCATGTCACCGGGCGAGGTTCTTGATTTTGGTACTAATTTAGTGATGGGCACCGGATCGTATGGCTCCGGTAGGAGTTGTAGTAGTGAAAGTCGAGCGAGATGAGTAATTGGTTATTGCTCGGTGAATAATGTACCGGTTATGTTCTATCAGGTTGTGTGGTGTATGTTATTTATTCCACCGTGGGTGTAATGATTTGTTTGGGCTCCAAACAACAATTGAGCATGGTTGTCGATTTTGAGCATAATGACTAGAGGTGTTTCATGTGGAGTAGTATTTGGATAGGATCGCGCGTTGCAGCAAAGCTGTGTGGAAACATGACCTTGCGGGCCAAATTTGTGTGTCTTATTTCTATGATGTGGGACAGGGTCTCAGCCTTGTGTTGTGGTAGTACTGGCGAGTTTGAGGTTCAACTCTCTCACTTGGGCCATTTTCATGATTTGAGTATGTTTAGACCATTTCTTATTGGTGCGCGTATTATGCAAGTTGTGGCTTAGGCCGTATTGATTGTGTCATGTCACCAGGATGGTGTATTTGGCCAAAGGAGATCGTGGGGATCATTAATGAATATAAATAGATTCGACTTCAGTATGTATGATGTTGTTAATATCGAGGTTTGGCTATGGAAATTGCCAGAGGAGAAATGGCCTCATGAATGGTTGATCTGAGAAATGGTTATGGTTTATTGTGTGTTTCGTTTATCATCGGTAGTATATGAAAGAGTTGGAATGAAACTTTATCTAACAAGAGATTTTCTATCGATATTTGGTTGTCGTGGGCAGCTGTTGTGAATGGAAGTTATCGCTGCATGTGTTTGAGTTATGTGGTATATCATATAATTGCATCCGAGGTTGCAGGTATGGGTTATTACAGTTGGTTCGGGTTTACTCTGAATAAAGATGTGAGGTTCTGATCTTGTGTAAGATTTCGGAAAGTGAAGTGTGGTTCTATGGTTTATGGACTATGTGGATTGCGAAAATTCAGCTATGTTGTGTTATCGTCCTATGCTAGATAGGATGACGTGGGGTTATCCCCGGGTATATGCATGGTAAAGTTATTCAGCTATTGGTGGACTTCTAGAACAACTCTTGGTACGCTCGAGGACGAGCGTTTGTCTGAGTTGGGGAGGATGCGACGACCCGACCCGTCGTCACGTGAGTTACCACCCCGTTTCCCCATCTTTCTGCTTCCTTATGTCTTATTATAAGAGTCTCGGGTGAATGAGTCAATTTGGATGGGTTTTGAATGGAAATGAGACACTTAGTCTTTTTAAGGAAGGCCTGTTTTGGAAAAGTCAACCAGATGTTGACTATTGAGTTAGAGGGCTCAGATATGATTTTCGGTGATTCGGTTAGCTTCGGGGGATGATTTTGACTTAGGAGTGTGACCGGAAGTGATTTTGGAAGTCCGGTGTAGAATAGGCTTGAATTGGCAAAGTTAGTATTTTGGCGAATTCCGGTTGATAGGTGAGATTTTGATCTGAGTGTTAGAATGAAATTCCGAGAGTTGTTGTAGCTTCATTGTGTCATTTGGGATGTGTGTGCAAAATTTCAGGTCATTCGGACATCGTTTTGTCGGGTTTTTGATCGAAAGTGTGTTTAAGAAGTTTTAGAAGAACTTAGGATTGAATTCAATGTAATTTGAGGGTTTCGGTGTAATTTGTGGTTTTTCGATGATTGGAGCAAGTTTGAATGATATTTTAGGATGGGTTGGCACTTTCGGTTGAGGTCCCGGGGGCTTCGAGATGATTTCAGATGGCCATTGGGATGATTTTGGACTTGGTGAAATTGCTGGTTTTTGCTAGTATCTGTTGTTTCCGCATCTGCGGAAGAAGGGCCTCATATGCGGTTTCATAGATGTGGGTGATTGGTCGCAGGTGCGATTTTGGAGGAGAGAGTCTGCTTCCGTAGGTGCGAGCTTGGAGCCGCATCTACGGTGCCGCAGATGCAGTTGGGGCACCGCAGAAGTGAATAAAGGAGTTTGGGCATTTCCGCAGAAGCGGACATTGATCCGCAGATGCGGTGTTCGTAGATATGGATTGGTAACTGCAGAAGCGGACGAGGCTTTTAAATGAAGATCCGCAAAAGCGGAAATTTACGGCAGATGCGGAAGTCACAGATGCGAAAATCCCTGTTATCAGAAAGGTTTTAATGCTCATTTTTGTTCCGCGAGCTTAGTCCATTTCCACCATTTTTGAACGAACTTGAGAGCTTTTTGACGAGGATTAAAGAGGCTTTCGACTGGGATTGATTGGAGTTGAGTCTTTTGACTTAGAAACATCATTTATTTGAAGAATCAACACTTAAATTCATCGAAATTTGATTAAAAAGGGAAGAATTAGGGCTTGACTTTTTGAATGAAGATTTGGGGTTTGAGGGAGCATTTGAGCTCGGATTTTGGTAAATTTGATATGTATAGACTCGTGGCAAGATAAGGAATCCGGTGGTGTTAATTTTCTAATTTTTTGAGAAGTGGGCTCGGGGCTCGGGTTTTGCTAATTTCGTAAATTTTGATATTTTTCGAGTCTTTTTGATTGGGTTGTGTTCCCTTAGCCTATTGTAACATATTTCTTGTGGTTTTGATCAGATTCGACGCCTGAGGAGGTTGATTCGCGAGCCAAGGGCAAGCGAGCTAGGATTTGGGCCGGCTTGAGGTGAGTAATGTTTGTAAATGATATCCTGAGGGTTTGAAACCCCGGATTTCTACACCATAGTGCTATATTGAGGTGACTTGCACGCCGGATAGCGAGTGTGGGGTAGAGCACCATTGGGGATTGTGACTTGGTCCGTCCCGGTTGTTGATTTTACCGCGTATTTGACTGAAACTTATTTGATATTATCATGATTTGGGCTTATTGCCATATTTGGGCTTAACGTCGATTACTTGAGTCCTTATTGGATATTTTTATCACTCTTTCCTCACTATTTGAAATATTATTTGAACTCAGTTCAATTGATATACACTGTTTCATGAACTAAGCTACATTTATACTCAACTTGAGATTTAAATGATCTTTATAATGTTGTTTGAGCTAGGCACCATTGTTTTACTGATGCCCAAGGGGCTTATGATTATTTCTGGACTGATTGAGGCCGAGGGCCATTTGTGAGGATATGTTGAGTGATGTGAGGAGGCTTCCAGGCATCGAGTGTTATGTGAGGAGGCTTTCAGGCCTCGAGTGTGATGTGAGAAGGCTTTAAGGCTTTATGTTGATGTGACAGGCTTTAAGGCCTTATGATTACATAGCGCTTGGGCTGTAAGGGGCCCCTCCCGGAGTCTGTACACCCCCAGTGATCGCGGGTACCCATGTGAGTTGGGAGAGAGCCCGAATGGCTGATGTGAGTTGGGAGTGAGCCGGAGAGGCTGATGTTGTACCATGTGATTCAAGAGTGAGCCCGAAGGGCTGATGTGAGTTGGGAGTGAGCCCGAAGGGCTAATATTGTACTGTGTGACTGATACTGAGCCCGAGGGGCAAACTTTTATATGCTCATCTTGCATATTTACTTGTCTTTTACCTGTTATACTGTGGTACTTGTGCCCGAGGGGCTAATTTTCTGTGTTTATCAGCACTAACTGTTTTGAAATCATTTTCGTAATTATTGAAAAGACCATTTTCAAAAGAGAATTGAACTTAGCCAAGGTATTTTTAAAGATTTCATAGATTTTACTGTTTTCTCATAAATTGTACCCGGCTTCTATACAACATGTTGGTTGCTTTACATGATTTCTTGCTGCTCAGTTATTATTTACTTTTATTACTCACTGAGTTAGAGTACTCACTTTACTCCCTGCACCCCGCGTGCAGTTGCAGGTATTTATTCACCCAGTAGCAGGTATTGGCTGCATGGAGGCAGAGTTGTAAAGGTTTAGCGAAGTGACTGCCAGCGTTCGCAGCACCACTGTCTTTCTGTGTTAGTCATTATTAGTGTTCAGTGTATTTCTAGACATGAAAGGAGGAATTACATTCTTATAGACGCTCGTGACTCGTGACACCCCGGTTAGGGCGGTGTTGTGTTGGATTTTTGCATTTTTATCTATACTTCTGCTATTTGGTATTATTAAACCATGTTGTACTATAATTGTGTTAAATAATAATTTTAAAAGGATGAATTGGGTTGATTGGCTGGGCTTGTCTCTATGAGAAGCGCCATCACGACCAGGTTCGGGATTTGGGTCGTGACATCATACACCTCAAGTTCATTATCAATGGAACTTCAAACATAAGGGTTCTTCCAAAAAAAAGAGGGGGCATGCCAAACAATAATAGAAATGGACATCAAGTCATAAACAAGCAATTACACCGATCATTCTTGAATTACTCCTTTTCAATCACGACAATATACAATTTAAACATCGGGGTATGTAACAACTCGGATCACATTGGGCGTACTTATAAGGCAAATCATTATCTCGAGCAACCAACTATGGGCATAAATTGAGTACAAGCCTTTAGGCCACTTTATTATTGTTGTCATTTATGGAAAGTGAAGTCAAGGTCCATTTCATAATCTATTTCATATTTTCTCGTGTCATAGGCATCACCAAGTACAATTATAATTCAAGTTCTCAACACATTGACCATACTCTATTTCCCAAAGTCATTCAATTTATTTCAAACATCTTTATACATAAAGGATTTCACATAGTTTGGCATAATACATGCAGTTCCAATTTAAATTTAAGGTCTAAGCATTTTAATACGAAATTCCTATCTTTTCCCCCTTTCAAGTTATCAAGATAGCATGTTGATGATGTTGAGACACATCTTTCACGCATATAAGGTTACAACGCCAATTCATGTAAAATAACAGTCATTGCGACAATTCAAATTTAATCTTACCATATTCATACAACATCGATGAAGCTCGATTTCTAAAAGACGGGGTTTTAGCCATACATACCTCAAATTCGCCCCTTAATGATACTACAATGATCCAATACACTTAACCAACTTCAATCCACAATACAACATTCAATGGAACCAATATTAGTAAACAAATTCCATAACTTAAGCCGATTAGGCATATTATCAAACACCTTGTAGGTATAGATCTTTTCATTTCATAACCATAGTATTAGTTCATCCAACTATCACCATTAACCAACAATTTATTCCACCATCATTCCTAACCAATTTATAACTTCCAACAACATATACATGACTATCCATTCACACCCAACCAACAAATCATATCAAATAATCACCCTTTTGATCTCTACAATAATTATACATTTATATAGGGGAGTTATGGATTCCAATCACTACACCAAGAGTTACAACACTTAATTCATACTCATATTCCCATAATATATCCATATATGTAAGTCGAAGATGTAGGATTTACCTTTTGGAAGAAATCTTGCAAAACCCTCATTTGAGTTCTTGAAGGAATTTCTTGAAAATCTATGTGTTTTATGAGTAGATTTCATCAATACTAGTGTAGGAATAATGGAATTTCATACCAAGATAATGGATATTTCTTACCTTGAAGAGGGTAGGAGTTGGTGCTCTTGATTGGGTGAAGAAGAACCCCAAGTTTTGTCCAAATGAAATGGGGAAAATGAACCCCGAAGTTGTGTTTTAAAGGCCCAAATACTGGATGCTTCGCATCCCCACTTCACTCCTCTCAGCAGCTCGGATGCTGACCTGGATGCTATGGGAGCACTTCACTGCCAGCCCCTCTTTTTGGTTGCTATGCGGATGTTTCGCATCCGCGCAGTCCTCTGCCAGCCTTTGGTAATTTTCTCATAACGTCTTGTAGGAAAGTCCAAATGATGAACGTATTGAAGCGTTAGAAACTAGATGTAACGACCCGACTGGTCGTTTTTGCATTTTCGAACCCCTTCCCCCTAAATAATACTTTCCGCACTTGCTTTTTCTAACTTACGATTTGCGGTGATGGGTGGTTCGGAAGTTAGAAGAGTCTGAGCGGAATTAAGCCTAGTTGCTTCTTTAAGTTCCTTTAAAAAGGACAAGTTTGAATTCGGTCAACATTTTTGGGAAACAGACCCGGAATCGTGATCTGACAATTTTTGAGAGTCCGCAGAAAAATATGGGACCTGGGCATATGCCCGGAATCGAATTCCGAGGTCCCTAGCCCAATTAATGAATTTTATGTAAAATTGTTAAGTTTAAGTTTCAAAGAATTAAATAAACTAATAAATAATTATTTTCATAGGTATCGGGTTCGGATTTCGATTCCGAAATTTGGCACAAGTCCGAAATATCAGTTAAGACCCACCCGTAAAATTTAGTTTCAATCCGAGTAGTTTAAGGGCGTTTTGACCTGTTGGAAGGAAATTAAGAACTTGAAGTTCATTAAGTTGATTCAATTGGTTTTGGGGTTCGACACCTTGATTTAGCATTGTTTTGGGCGTTTCGAGGGCCCGACTAGGTCCGCCTCGTGATTGCAGACTTGTTGGTATGTTCGGGCGGGGTTTGGGACCCCCGAGCGTCAAATGGTCGAAGTTCGAGTGAAGTTGAAACTTAGAGAAAAACCAACTTTGTTGCTTCTGTCATAACCACTTCTACGGCTCTGGGACTACAGAAGCGGTCGTTTGATCGCAGAAGCGGTGTGGGCAGCTTAGGAAAAAATCGCAAAAGCGATTTCTAGACCGCAGAAGCGGTCCTGCATAGGCAGCTTCTGGACCGCAGAAGCGGTACTTCCAATTTGGGCCAGGACCGCAGAAGCGTCCCTTTTCCCGCAGGAGCGGATTCCGCAGAAGCGGAAATTCATCCGCTGAAGCGAAAATCGCTGGGGCAGTGGAGATCATTTAATACGAACCCAACCCCATTTCTTTCATTTCTCATTATACATTGGGGCAATTTTGGTGATTCCAAAGGGGGAATTTCAACATAACATCACAAGGTAAGTAATCTCCGCTCATTCTTAGTTTAAATACATGAATATTAGATAGATTTAACACTAATAATTAAGTAAAATCAAAGGGGTTAGGGCTAGACCTAGGGTTTTAATGGAATTAAGATTTAACCACATGATTAGCTATGTAATGAACTAGAAATCACATACTAGTGATCCTTAGTCATAGAGAATGATTTCTTCAAAAAATCTCTGGATCCGGGCACGTGGGGTCCGGGGTCGGAATTTAGGAAATTTACGGGAAAGGTTGGGAAATCACATAAATAGTTATAATTCAACCTTGTAATCCCTTACTAACTAATCCCTATATTGTTTAACTAGTTCGTCCGCTTTTGGCTTCGCTTTGAGGTTTCGGGCTTATTCTTGATAGTTGGAAGTGTGCTTCGGAAGGAGGTGAGTCTCCTTTCTAACCTCGTGAGGGGGAATTGTTCCTTTAGGACAAATAAATGATAAATTGTTATTACATGCGGGGGCTACGTACGTACTAGGTGACGTGAGTCCGTCCGTAGCTACTATGATATTAAATGTTTGGGTAGTTTAGGACCCACATCATGCTTAATGTGAGATATCCATTATTTGAATTATCAAAATGATCTTTTATGATATGTTAAGAGACTAGAGAAGAACGAAAAGTGATCATACGAATATTGTTGAACCTTGTAAGGATTTCCTTGTGTATAAATGATGCCTTTGTGTGCATTCTTGATGTTTTAATTGATATTTGTGGATCGGGCCGATCGCCTCGGTGAAATAGATGAATCTATGGTACGGGCCGCTCGACCCTCGGCAGTGCACAATTTATATTCTGTTGGAGCGGGCCGTCGACCTCGGCATTGTTGCGCATGATATATATATGCATACATGTATGCTCAGGCTTAGACCTTTCATGATTTATTGCTGATTATTGTAAAAGAGAAAAAATGATAAGGGAAAAATGTAATTAAGAGCATGATTATGACTTCCATGATAACTGTCGTATAAATGAACTATTTATGCTCTAAATTGTACATCATTATTGTAATATTATCTTGACCTAGTGCGTATCAAGTCGACCTCTCGTCTTTACCTCTTCGAGATTAGGCGGGATACTCACTGGGTACATATTGTTTATGTACTCATGCTACTCTTTGTACTTAAATGTACAGGTTCTGAGGCCGATTCATCTGGTTACCGATCGGGCACGCGCCAGTGAGCTACGGCAGAGACTTCTACGGTGAGCTGCTTCCCTTTCCTACACCGCTCAGCAGCCGGATGGAGTCTTCTTTGTATTTTGCTGTCTTTCTTTATTTCATACAGTAGGATAGAGGTGTTTGTATGTTCTATTAGATGCCGTACTTATGACACCAGGTCTTGGCACACACTTTAGTAGAATAGTTTTGGGTTGTAATATTATGTCCCTATATGGATTACTGTATCGGGTTTCTGAAAACCCCTTTTGGGATGCTTATTCCCCTTCTTAAAAATAGCGATGTTGTTAAACTTAAAAATGTCTTCCGCACTTGGCTTGCCCGACAAGGTTGTTGGGCGCCATCATGACCTGTTATGGAAATGGGTCGTGACACTAGACTCAAAGACCTTTCATTTGATAGGTTTTGAATCACACAACTCTTTATATACATGTAGATATGCTCGTCCAAAGTGAGGTCTTGTGCGTACTCATTTGGAATTTTTAGCCTATAATGTAATTTCTAACTTGGCTTAGACTTAGGCTTCCCTTTGGACCTCACATCACTTATTTCATGACTTATACACTTATTAACATATCCAATTGATATCAATTATATCATTAGTCCTGGTTTTTCACACAAAATAAAATAATTAGCCTACCTTAGCATCTCGAAATCTTGAATTACTTAGCAAAAATTTTCTGGGGCTTTACATTCTCCCCCGCTTAGGATCAGTTCGAATGATAAGTGGAGTCAATCCGCAAATACTTAGATTAAATTATCTCTTTTCTCACACATCTTTAACTCCCAAATTTTTCAGAAATTTCGGCAGAGTTTCCTTTGTAATTAGGCCTATCTACCTGTCAGAGAGCTCCCGAAACATATTTCCAAGCACCATTACACAGTTTCTGTTATCCCTACAACTGGTATACAATTCATTACTTCAATAACCTGTACATATTCATACACTTTAAACAACTTACACATAGCTCATTTTCTTTATACAACAAATTGCACATGGTTCAACCAATGCCATTTACTTGCACAAAACTGGGTCACTTCAATGTGCCCCATACAATGTAATCACTTTAACATGCTAGAAATGCTTCAATTAATCATTACCAGTCTACACTATCATTAATCATTTACCTACCACATAAATTTCACAACATTTTCATTTACTTCAAGGGTTGCACATTACCCAAATTGCGAGAACATTTGCAATTTGGCACACATTGGGAAGTTACAACAATAAGGCAATTTGGGAAAATGGGGTGCCTTTGCACGAATCTGAAAACTACCTTAAATTTCTTAAAGAAAACTGTTCACACGACCACTACTAGAATTGTTCGAACAGATGGGGATATTTCTCTTTCATTTCTTTTTCCGCTTCCCACGTGGCTTCCTTGACTTGTTGACTTCGCCACAATACTTTAACTGAAGCAATTTCCTTGTTCCTCAATTTTCGGACTTGCCTATCAAGAATAGCAACTGGAACCTCTTCATACGATAAGTCTTCACTCACCTCAATAGTATCAGTAGGCACAATGGCGAGTGGATCTCCAACCACTTTCTTCAACATAGACACATGGAACACGGGGTGCACTAATGACATCTCAAAGGGAAATTCCAGCCTATAAGCCACATGTCCTATCCTTTGAGCGATCCGATATGGCCCGACATACCTTGGGCTCAATTTCCCTTTCTTGCCAAATCGCATGACTCCCTTCATAGGAGATACCCTCAAGAACACCCAATCATCTACTTGGAATTCCAATTCTCTGCGACGTATGTCCGTATAGGATTTCTGGCAACTCAGAGCAGTTTTCATCCTATCCTAAATGATTTTAACTTTTTCCATAGCCTGGTCAACGAGATCTGGCCCTAGCAATTCTGCTTCACCCACTTCGAACCATCCAATTGGAGACCTACACCTTCTTCCATACAATGCCTCAAATGGGGCCATTTGAATGCTAGCGTGAAAGCTGTTATTATAAGCAAATTCTATAAGTGGCAAGTGATCATCCCAATTACCTTTGAGATCCAAGGCACAAGTCTTGAATTTAGCAACTTTAGGGACATATGCCTCATATATCTATCCCTCATATATATATATATATATATATATATATATATATATATATATATATATATATATATATATATATATATATATATATATATATATATATATATATATATATATATATATATATATATATATATATATATATATATATATATATATATATATATATATATATATATATATATATATATATATATATATATATATATATATATATATATATATATATATATATATATATATATATATATATATATATATATATATATATATATATATATATATATATATATATATATATATATATATATATATATATATATATATATATATATATATATATATATATATATATATATATATATATATATATATATATATATATATATATATATATATATATATATATATATATATATATATATATATATATATATATATATATATATATATATATATATATATATATATATATATATTTGACTATTAGAGAGATTTAAGTCACCATAGTATTAACCTCATAAGTTCTCTACTCTTATTCAGCCACACAGGTCTGGGATTCCAATTTGTCATGTCAATATCCTCTATGAGTGTAATACAACTTCGTACATTTTTGGGTCCTTATAAAGTTCATAGTACAAGGGTCTTCTCATCTTGGGTTCAATTGAGTCTCATTTCATAACTTCTTACTTCATGTGAGAGACTTACACTCTCATCATTAATCTCTTGGTCACTCTCATATATCACGTGCTTATATAACCGATATTCTTTCACACCTTAGGATCATTTACATACTTCTCGCACTATCCACATGTGCAATTCAAGCTTACGTCTCATTTATCAAATCAATGCCTCTTTGGGCGGGTAATAACTTTTAACACTTTTCTCAAATAAAATATACTTATAGTACTATGTACTTATACTATATAACCATACCATTTGTTCAACAAGATACATGTGCCATCTCCTTAATATCCATGTCTTTGCCCATTGGTCATGAAATATGACAACATTACTTGAAATAGACGAAAGAGCATTTAAACTTACCTTGAATCTCAGCGCACGAGTAAGAAAACAATCTTAAAGTCAAGCTTTATCGCACGATCTGGAGAGTTGAAGAAGGGTAGCATTCTTAAATGTCCATGTAGCCTCCAACTTATAAATGTGGTCGACAACACACTGATAAGAAGGACTCTACTAGACACGGCTCCGAGACATCCTAGGACACTTTAAAACATTAGGCTCTGATACCAAGTTTGTCACGCCCAAAATTCGAGGAGCGCGACTGGCGCTCAACTGAGTAAACCCGACTGAGTAAGCCTGTGATGTTTTATTCTACCCAAACTAACTCATGAATAAATAGGAGATGGACTCCATTGATCATACTTAGTAAGTATTTCATGAACAACTTCCACTTTATTTCCATTAGAATCTTAAAACATGATTATCAAGATATTGCAAGTTTATAAATCTTTGTAAAACATCAATATTTATACTTTAATTCCCAATACCAAACACCACCCACAACCTGTCTACGGAGCCTCTAAATATAACTGAAGAATAATATGGAAATGTCGGCAACAAGGTTCCGACTATACCTCTAAATACAAAGTACGTGATAAACAATCGTATAGGACCCAGAAATGAAGTGGGGCTCACCAAATCAGCTGAAAGGAAGATGCGTCATTGGCTGCAACCAACACTGCCTGCTTTGGAACCACCTACAATCATAACACGAATGCAGCGTCCCCGGCAAAAGGGACGTTAGTGCCATTGAATAGCACTAGTATGTATAACTAAACACCATCTATTTAGAAAGAACTTTCATACAACAATAAGGAAATCGCGAGTGAAACTCAAACACTTTAAATGATCACAACATTATCAAATAAAGGGATCACATATCTTTCACATAATTTCCATACCTTTAGGTTATGTTTCATAGCCCGTCCATTGGGTTCACCTATCATATTATACACATATGTGTTTCATAGCTCGTCCATAGATTCAACATATTATATTATACACCTATGCATTTCATAGCCCATCCATAGGTCCCACATATTATATTATACACCTATGCATTTCATAGCCCGTCCATAGGTCCCACATATTATATTATACACCTATGCGTTTCATAGCCCCGTCCATATGTTCAACATATTATATTATACACCTATGCGTTTCATAGCCCATCCATAGGTCCCACATATTATATTATACACCTATGCGTTTCATAGCCCGTCCATAGGTCCCACATATTATATTATACACCTATGCGTTTCATAGCCCGTCCATAGGTCCCACATATTATATTATACACATATGCATTTCATAGACCGTCCATAGGTCCCACATATTATATTATACACCTATGCGTTTCATAGCCCGTACATAGGTCCCACATTTCACTTCATTTCCACATATTTCACATCAATATCAATTTCAACCACAAGCCATTTAATTCAAGATGTCAAGTACACATGAGCGGAACCATGAATCCTCGGCATATACAATATCTCATAAATCATACACCTCAAGTTCATTATCAATGGAACTTCAAACATAAGGGTTCTTCCAAAAAAAAGAGGGGACATGCCAAACCATAATAGAAATAGACATCAAGTCATAAACAATCAATTACACCGATCATTCTTGAATTACTCCTTTTCAATCACGACAATATATAATTTAAACATCGGGGTATGTAACAACTCGGATCACATTGGGCGTACTTATAAGGCAAATCATTATCTCGAGCAACCATCTATGGGCATAAATTGAGTACAAGCCTTTAGGCCACTTTATTGTTGTTGTCATTTACGGAAAGTGAAGTCAAGGTCCATTTCATAATCTATTTCATATTTTCTTGTGTCATAGGCATCACCAAGTACAATTACAATTCAAGTTCTCGACACATTGGCCATACTCTATTTCCTAAAGTCATTCAATTTATTTCAAACATCTTTATACATAAAGGATTTCACATAGTTTGGCATAATACATGCAACTCCAATTTCAATTTAAGGTCTAAGAATTTTAAAATGAAATTCCTATCTTTTGCCCCTTTCAAGTTATCAAGATAGCACGTTGATCATGTTGAGACACATCTTTCATGCATATAAGGTTACAACACCAATTCATGTAAAATAACAATTGTTGCGACAATTCAAATTTAATCTTACCATATTCACACAACATCGATGAAGCTCGATTTCTAAAAGACGGGATTTTAGCCATACATACCTCAAATTCGCCCCTTAATGATACTACAATGATCCAATACACTTAACCAACTTCAATCTACAATACAACATTCAATGAAACCAATATTAGTAAACAAATTCCATAACTTAAGCCGATTAGGCATATTATCAAACACCTTATAGGTATAGATCTTTTCATCTCCTAACCATAGTATTAGTTCATCCAACTATCACCATTAACCAAATATTTATTCCACCATCATTCCTAACCAATTTATAACTTCCAACAACATATACATGACCATCCATTCACACCCAACCAACAAATCATATCAAATAATCACCCTTCCGATCTCTACAATAATTATGCATTTATATAGGGGACTTATGGCTTCCAATCACTACACCAAGAGTTCCAACTCTTAATTCATAATCATATTCCCATAATATATCCGTATATGCAAGTCTAAGGTGTAGGATTTACCTTTTGGAAGAAATCTTGCAAAACCCTCATTTGAGTTCTTGAAGGAATTTCTTGATAATCTATGTGTTTTATGAGTCGATTTCATCAATACTAGTGTAGGAATGATGGAATTTCACACCAAGATAATGGATATTTCTTACCTTGAAGAAGGTAGGAGTTGGTGCTCTTGATTGGGTGAAGAAGAACCCCAAGTTTCGTCCAAATGAAATGGGGAAAATGAACCCCGAAATTGTGTTTTAAAGGCCCAAATACCGGATGCTATGCGGATGCTTCGCATCCCCACTTCACTCCTCTCAGGAGCTCGGATGCTGACCCGGATGCTATGGGAGCACTTCACTGCCAGCCCCTCTTTTTGGATGCTATGCAGATGCTTCACATTCGCGCAGTCCACCGCCAGCCTTTGGTAATTTGCTCATAACGGCTTGTAGGAAAGTCCAAATGACGAACGGTTTGAAGCATTAGAAACTAGACTCAAATACCTTTTATTTGATAGGGTTTGAATCACACAACTCTTTATATACATGTAGATATTCTCGTCCAAAGTGAGGTCTTGTGCGTACTCATTTGGAATTTTTAGCCTATAATGTAATTTGCAACTTGGCTTAGACTTAGGCTTCCCTTTGGACCTCACATCACTTATTTCATGACTTATACACTTATTAACATATCCAATTAATATCAATTATATCATTAGTCCCATTTTTTCATACAAAATAAAATAATTAGCCTATCTTGGCATCTCGAAATCTTGAATTACTTAGCAAAAAAATTTCGGGGCTTTACATTGCTTACCTTGAAGAGTGGGGGAGTTGAAGGTCTTGAGAGGGTGAAAGAAGAACCCCAAGTTTGTCCAAATGAAATGGGTAAAAATGAACCCCGAAATTGTGTATATAAAATGTTACGGGCACCACAGGTGGCGCTGGGCACTGCCTGTGGCGTTGATTCCAGTAGCTCAAAAATTCCTGGCGCCACGGCTAGCGCCCGGCGCTACCCAGCGCGCTAGCGATGGAAGGGAGACGAAAATGGTTGTAACTTTCTGTATGCACGTCCAAATGACAAACGGTTTGATACGTCGGAAACTAGACTCAAAGCTCTTTAATTTGATAGGTTGTGCGTCCCACAATTCCTTATATACACGTAGATATGCTCGTCCAAATTGAGGACTTGTGCAAACTCATTTGGAATCTTAGCCTATTATGAAGTTTTCCAATTTTCCTTAGACTTAGGCCTTTTCTTTTACCCCAAATTACTTACCATAAGACTTATACACATATTCACCAAATACAATTGATTCCCATCGTGTTAATAGCACATAGAATATTATAATCAACCTACTTGGCACCACGAAATCCTAGTTTTACTTAGCTAAATTTTTCGGGGCCTTACATTCGGACTCCCAGGTAGCTGCCTCAATAGGCTAACCTCTCCACTACACTCGAATTGAAGTATAACTCTTCGACCTCAACTGACAAGCCTGCCGGTCTAGAATAACTACCGACTCCTCACCGTAGGTCAAATCCTTATCCAACTGGACAGTTCTGAAATCTAACACGTGGGATAGAGCACTGTGATACTTCCGAAGAATGGACACATGAAATATTGGATGTACCACTGATAAACTCGGTGGCAACGCAAGTCTGTAAGCCACCTCTTCCACTCGCTCAAAGATCTCAAAAGGCATGATATACCTAGGGCTTAACTTGCCCTTTTTTCCAAACCTCATTACACCTTTTATGGGCGACACCCGAAGTAATACTATCTCTCCGACTATGAATGCCATATCCCGAACCTTACCGTCGGCGTAACTCTTTTGCTTGGACTGAGTTATACGAAGTCTATCCTGAATGATCTTAACCTTATCCAAGGCATCATGTATCAAATGTGTACCTAATAACCGAGCATCCCCCGGCTCAAACCATCCAACCGGCTATCGATACCGTCTACCATATAATGCCTCATAGGGAGCCATCTGGATGCTCGACTGATATCTGTTGTTGTAGGGAAACTCCACTAATGGTAGGAATTGATTCCAAGAACCTACAAAATTAATAACACAGGCGCAAAGCATATTCTCCAAGATCTAAATGTTACGCTCGTACTATCCGTCGGTCTGAGGATGGAATGTTGTGCTCAACTTGACCCATGTACCCAACTCACATTGTACTGCCTTCCAAAAGTGCAAGGTAAACTGTGCACCTCAATCAGAAATGATAGACACGGGCATACCGTGAAGATGAACGATTTCAGGGGTATAAATCTCTACCAACCACTTTGAAGAATAGGAAACTGCCACATGAATGAAATGCACTGACTTGGTCAGTCTATCCATAATAACCCAAACTGCATCGAACTTCCTCTAAGTCCGTGGGATTCCAACAACCTAATCCATAGTGATACGCCCCCACTTCCACTCAGGAATCTCTATCTTCTGATGCAAAACACCAGGTCTCTAATGCTCGTACTTTACTTGTTGACAATTTAGGCATTGGGCTACATATACGATAATATCCTTCTTCATCCTCATCCACCAATAATGCTGCCGCAAGTCCTGATATATCTTGGTGGTGCTCGGATAAATAGAATATAGGGAACTATGAGCCTCCTCTAGAATCAACTCACAAAGCCTATCCATATTAGGCACACAAATACGACCCTGCATCCTCAAAACTCCATCATATCAAACTGTAACCTGCTTGGTATCATCATGTCGCATTGTGTCCCTAAGGACAAGCAATTGAGGGTCATCATATTTTCGCTCCCTGATACGCTCAAACAAAGAAGACCGAGTGACTGTGCAAGCTAAAACACTACTGGGCTCAGAAATGTCCAACCTCACGTAATTGGCTAAGGCCTGAACATCTCATGGAAGCATTCTCACACCGACTGGAATGTACGCAAGGCTGCCCATACTAGCTAACTTCCTACTCAAAGCATCGACCATCACATTGGCCTTCCTGGGATGATACAAGATGGTGATATCATAGTCTTTTAATAGATCCAACCACCTCTTCTGCCTCAAATTGAGCTCATTTTTCTTGAACAAATACTGCAAACTCTTATGATCCATAAATACCTCACACGACATTCCATATAGATGGTACCTCCAAATCTTCAGCACATGAACAATGGTTTCCAGCTCCAAGTCATGAACAAGATAATTATTTTTGTGAATCTTTAGCTATTGTGAAGCATATGCAATTACCTTGCCACCTTGCATCAATACAGCACCAAGTCCAATAGGAGATGCATCACAATCTACTGTATAAGGCCCTAAACTTGTGGGCAATACCAACACCGATGTTGTAGTTAAAGTAGTCTTGAGCTTCTAAAAGCTCACCTCACACTCATCCAACCATCTGAATGGGGCACCCTTCTGGGTCAACCTGGTCAACAAGGCTGCTATAGATGAAAAACCCTCCACAAACCGATGGTAATAACACGCCAATCACAAGAAACTACGGATCTCTGTGGCTGAAGTATGCCTAGGCCAATTTTGAACGGCCTCAATCTCTTTAGGATCCACCTAAATACCCTCTGCTGATACTACGTGACCCAAGAAATCAACTGAACTCAACCAAAACTCGCATTTTGAAAACTTAGCATATAAGTGGGTGTCTCTCAATTTCTGAAGAACGGTTCGGAGATGCTGCTCATGATCCTCTAAACTGCGGGAATAGATCAAGATTTCATCAATAAAAATAATCACAAAGGAATCTATATAGGGCTTGAACACACAGTTCATCACATCCATAAATGCTGATGGGGCATTTATCAGCGTGAATGACATCACTAGAAATTCATAATGCCTGTATCGAGTCCGAAAAGCTGTCTTAGGGACATTGGATGCCTAATCCTCAACTGATGGTTGCAATACCTCTAATTGATATTTGAAAACACCTTGGCACCCTGAAGCTGATCAAATAAGTCATCAATCTCTGGCAATGTATACTTGTTCTTGATGTTGACTTTGTTCAACTGTCGATAGTCTATGAACATCCTCATCGATCCATCCTTATTCTTTACAAAAAACACCGGTGCACCCTAAGGTGATACACTAGGTCTAATAAAGCCCTTATCAAGTAAATCTTGCAACCGCTCCTTTAATTCTTTCAACTCTGACAGGGCCATACGGTATGGCGGTATAGAAATGAGCTGAGTGTCCAGAGCTAAATCAATGCAAAAGTCAATATCCCTGTCTAGTGGCATCCCCGGTAGATCTATAGGAAATACCTCTGGAAACTCTCGAACAACTGGTACAAAATACATGGAAGGAACCTCCGCACTAGAATCACAAACGTAAGCCAAATAAGTCAAACACCTCTTCTCGACCATATGCCGAGCCTTCATATACAAGATAACCCTGCTGGTAGAATGACCAGGAGTTTCTCTCCACTTTAATCGAGGCAATCCGGCAAGGCTAAGGTCACGGTCTTGGCGTGACAGTCCAATATAACATGATAAGGTGACAACCAATCCATCCCAAAAATGACATCAAATCGACCATATCAAGAAGTAGGAGATCTACGCTAGTCTTAAGAGACTCCAATAATAACCACACATGAGTGATAGACACGATCTACAATAATAGAATCCCCCACCGGTGTGGACACATACATGGGAGCACTCAAAGAATCACGAGGAACAATAAAATATGAAGCAAAGTAAGATGACACATAGGAGTATGTAGAACATGGATCAAATAGACCTGAAGCATCTATGCTACAAACTGAAACAGTACCTATGATAATAACATCGGATGGCTCAGCCTCTTACTTGGCTGGGAAAGCATAACATTGGGGCTGGGCCCCACCACTCTGAACCATCTCTAGGACGATATCCTGCTGGCTGGCCTCTACCTCTAGCGGCCTGTCCTCCACCTCTACCGGCATGACCTCCACTTCTAGCAGCCTGACCTCTACCTCTGGATCCCTGACCCCTAACTCTAGCTGGCTGAGCAGGACGTGGAATGCCTAGTGACAAAATCATGGCATGAGAACCCTGTTGCTGTGGTAGAACGCACACTAATCTCGAACATGTCCTCTGGATATACTAATAATCACCACACTCAAAACATCCATCCTGATATTGTGGTTGTAGAAACTAAAGCTGACCTGGTCGAGCAGACTGACCGCAATAATAACTTTGAAGAGGAGGTGCTCTGATCGGAGCTGGTGATGCACTATAAGCTAGCTGCCCCGAAGAAGGTACAATAGGACCACAACTCCCTGAAGCTCCATGGGATGTCTTAAGTGCTGAATGAAACGGCCTGGGAGGATGGCCCCTACAAAAAGTACCTCGACCTCTAGATTAGGCCCTACTGAATCCACCGGAGTGACACGACCTCTTGTCAAACCCATGACCACTCCCCTAAGCTAGAACCATCTCAGCTCGTCTAGCAATATTGGCTGCATCCTGAAAAAAAATTTCACTCCCAGTCTCCTTAGCCATCTGCAATCTGATAGGCTGAGAAAGTCCCTCAATAAACCTCCTCGTCCTCTCTCTCTCTCTCGAAAGAAAGTATAAAAAGAGCATGATGGTCCAGATCAATCAAGCGGGTCTCGTACTGAGTGACGAACATACTGCCCTTCTGGAGACTCTAAAACTGCCTGCGATAGTCCTCTCTCAGTGTAATAGGATGGAACTTCTCAAGAAATATGTGAGAGGAGTGGTCCCAAGTCAAAGTAGGTGACCCAGCTGGTCTAGTCAACACAAAATCATTCTACCATCTATCGGTGGACCCTATCATCTAGAACGCTGCAAAATCGACCCCATTGGTCTCCACTATCCCCATGTTCTGCAGCACCTTATGGCAGCGGTCAAGATAATCCTGTGGGTCCTAAGAAGCTGCCCCACTGTAATGAACTGGAGAGAGCTTGGTAAACTTTTCTGTCACTGGGGTGGTTAGGAACCCCTCTAGAACCTGAGTTGGACCTACTGGAACGGTCTGGGATGGAACCTCCTCATCAAACTCTATTTGAGGCTCTGCCGCTGGTGCTGCTCCTCGAGCTCTAGGCTGACCTATTCCCCTGCCTCGGCTTCTAGAATGACCTCAAATCTCGCCTCCTCCCCTCGTAGAGCTGCCACTAGGGACTGTGGATGCTGCTCAGCTGATGAAGCGATACGTGTTCTCTCCATCTGGGAAGGAACAAGAGTAGAGAGTTCAATTAGTATTGAGAGATCAAATCGCACGACAGAGAAGAAGAGAATTTAGTTGTTCCTAAACTCTGTAGCCTCTGGGGGATAGGCCCAAAAGTCTCTGTACCAATCCCTTAGACTCTACTAAGCTTGTTCGTGAATTGTGAGACCTAGGCAACCTAGTGCTCTGATACCAACTTGTCACCACCCAAAATTCTCACCATCGGGACCGTGATGGCATAATATCACACTTTCTAGGCAAGCAAACATTAGAGTATTATTAACCAATTTCCTTTACGTTTCAATGATTAAAAGTAAACAAACTAAAACAACTAGAAATAATTGCGAAAGTAAGCAAAAAACCTCTTTACTTATAACTATTACCAATAATATTGCCATTACTATCCAGAATCTGGTGTCACAATCCACGAACACACTATGATTTTTTACAAACATCAGTCTCAAAGAAATTACAATTATTTTAAAAATAAAAAAAATAGCACTATAGAAATGTAAAAGGAGACGCCAAGGCCTGCAGACGCAAGCAGGACTACCTTGGGTCTCTAAACTGTGTAACCTAGAGCCAACCTCTCAATCCCACTACCTGCTCCGAAATCTGCACAAAAAGTGCAAAGAGCAATATCAGTACAACTGACCCCATGTGCTGGTAAGTGCCGAACCTAACCTCGACGAGGTAGTGACGAGGCCACACCAGGGCAATTACGGTATAACCTACATACAATGTATAATATAATCAGAATGAAGAACGAAATAAAATAAAAGAGTAACTTGCAAGGAATGAATACATAACTCAAGTATCTTATCAGTATCCAGCTATAACCAATCCTTAAGTGAAATGCAAAACTATATGATAACTTACACAGTAGAATAAGGATACATAAATGCATAAACTGATTGGGGAGGGGGGGGGCACATCCCGATCCCACCATATAATCAATATCAATATGAATATTCACCCTATAACTCCATATCAATCCACCCGTATTCCTCCTGTTGCGACGAGCAACCTGATCCAACCGTATAATAGTAATTCACCCTTATTCCTCCACAATATATCACGTTTATTCCTCCCATTATGGCACGCAAGCTGATCCCACCATATAATATCACTTCACTCTTATTCCTCCTTAATGTATCACCATTATTCCTCATGTTGTAGCACGCAACCCAATCCCATCATATCAGCATCAATTACTCAACAAATACAAAAATTTCACAATTTAACTCAAAACTCTTTATGGTAATTAAACCTCAAACCAAAGCAAACAGAAAGCTAGTACATTGTGAAACATCACTCAAATAATACTACTCAGCGAAACCAATCCGAAATATGCCATAAAACACCGATAAACCATCTTAAGCCAATAATATGAGACAATGAAACTACGTGATAGCTAATACCTTCAACAATAAAAACCAATGTCTAACAAGTGGCAAGAAAGCATGGAAATACTAGTAAATCATGTAGCAGTTAAGGCAGGAAAGACAATATCATAAGAACGGGAAGAAAATAGGCAAAACATATAAATTGGCGGCACATAGGTACTTGTAACCTTACCTATATGCCAATCACATGAATTTTAACATAGCAATTAAGTGAAGAATTCCTAATCTCTCGAGTCAAAGTTAGACACAACACTTACCTCGCTCCAACTGCTAACTCAAAGCTCAATCACGCTTTTCCTTTCAGAAAAGCCTTCGGACCAATAGAATCTAGAAAATTACCAACCAAACAATTCAATCTAAGCCTTAGGAACTACCCATGATTCAAAGCAATTCAATTTAGGCCATTTTTGAAAAAATCAACAAAAGTCAGCACCCGGGCCCGCTTGGTCCAAACCCAAAATTTGGACCAAAACCCGATTACCCATTCATCTCTGAGCCTGGATATATAATTGGTTTTGGAATCCGACCTCAATTTGAAGTCTAAATCCCCAAATTTCAAAATCCCTAGTTTCTACGCAAAAATTCCCAATTCCACCATGAAAATCTTAGTTTCTAGGTTAAAATCTTGTAAAATGAAGTGAAAGATCGAAAGAAATGATTTAAGAATCACTTACCTATGATTTGGGGAAGACATTTTGTTTGGAAAATCGCCTCTTGTGTTTTAGGTTTTGAAAATTTAAAAAATGAATGAAAAAATCCCGTCTAAGTCCCATTTTCACAGTTGCAGATGTCCCATTTGTGAGGTCTCTCACATTCCTGCTTCCTTCGCAAAAGCGAAGAAAAGCTCGCAATTGATGGCTGAGCTGATCACAAATACAATTAAATGATCGCAAATGCGAAGTCAACCTCCCCCTGACCCCATCACAAATGCGAATGTTTCTTCACATTTGCGAACTTAGGCTGGCCCAGTTTCTTTTCGCATTTGCGAAGAGAAGCTCACAAATGCGACCTCAATAGTAGTCGTAAATATGAAGCTCGACCTCACATTTGCGAGGTCTGAGGCCTGCAACAGAGCTAAAGAGCACCGGCAATTCTTCTAAGTTTCAAATCACTTTGTAGCCCATCCGAAACTCACCACGAGCCCTCGTTGATCCAAACCAAACATGCACACAAGTCTTAAAGCATCATACGAACTTGCTCGTGCGATCAAATCGCGAAAATAACACCTAAAACTACGAATTTAGCACCAAATAACATGAGATTCTTAAGAACACTTTGAAATTCTTATTTTCACAACTGGACGTCCAAATCACGTCAAATCAGTTATGTTTCTCACCAAATTTCACATATAAGGTATAAATATTATTTTGGACTTGTACTGGGCTCCGAAACTAAAATACAGTCCCGATACTAAGAAGATCAAACATTAACCAAATTCTTAATACCATTTAATTTCTAGCCTTTCAATTTTCATCAAAAATTCATTTCTTGAGTTAAGGACCTCGAAATTCGATTCTGGGCATACACTCAAGTCCCATATTTCGATACGGACCCGCCGGAACTGTCAAAACACGAGTCCGGATCTGTTTACTCAAAATGTTGACCAAAGTCAACTAAATCAACTTTTAAAGAGAAAAGTTATTATTTTTATCAACTTTCGATATAAAAGCTTTCCGGAAAAATGCCCGGACTGCACACGCAAATCGAGGAAGAATAAAATGAGGTTTTAAAGGTCTCGAATCACGGAATCGTGTTCTACAACATAAGATGACTTTTTGGATAATCACAAAATCATGCAGGCTTGAACCAAATCGGACAATTATACACCTTGTTGATTTAAGACTATCCTCGGAAGGAATTTTCTACTCCAAATATATGCTAATAGTAGCTTCAATTAGTTGGTACGTCTATAATTGTTTATGTGCAGCGGTCAGCCTTGTTACAAGTATAAATAGACATCGTTACTACCACAGTTCAACCATCCTCTTCTGTCTTCAGAATTAGACTCATTTCTCATTAGTCGGCAGCAAACATATATATATAGCTCAACTTTAACCTTGTTGACATGGCTTACAAAACTCAGGCCTCAGTTACCCTTTTCCTATCACTGAATCTCCTCTTCTTTGCTCTTGTTACTGGAAACCATTGCGACATTTGCCATAACACTGGTGGTGGAGGTTCTGGAAACGGCAGTGGTAGCAATGGCGGTGGAGGTGAAAATGGCGGTGTTTCGGGCAATGGCAGCGAAGGTGGCAATGGGCAAGGCAGGTGCCCGATAGATTCTCTGAATTTGGGTGTATGTGCTAATTTAATCGGTCGATTGGTGGGCGTGGTAATTGGGAGTCCTCCAACTTTGCCGTGCTGCAGCTTGATCGCGGGGCTGAAGATTTAGAGGCGGCAGTTTGCCTGTGCACAGCCATAAGGGCAAATGTGCTGGGAATAAATCTAAACGTGCCACTCTCTCTTAACTGTCGTTCTCAACAATTGTGAAAGGAATCCTCCTACTGGGTTCACTTGTTGATCTCTACTTCTTCTTCCTGCTAATTAAGTGCCGGGTATATCTACTTTTAATAAATTAATTTCGCTCAAGTTTGCTGTCGAACATGCTTGCCAATGGCTAGCTCAGGCATCAATTAATTTCTTTTTGTGTTTTTGAAATTGTGCGCGAAATCGTTGAGTTTAGAACAAATGAACTTTGCATATGCAGGTTCATCACTTCATGAGTTATTACAAAGCACTTATGTACTGTTATGCGGTCAATGGTCCTGTTTCCATTTACCTATGTAGACCTTTTCCTTCACATGTTACAAATATATTAAATCGATGAATTGAATGTTTTTGTTGCCCTCAGAAATTGATATTACGTGGAGTACTGAATATCTTCATCTTCCTTTTATCTTATAGGAGTAGTATGGAAGCTTCCCTGTTTTATTCGTTCTGAAAGACTAAAACAGGTTATATTGAAACCAAAATTAGATATTAAGGATAATTTTAATATGGTTAATGCACGGATTGGATTCCAGCTATGTAAGAATCAAGACTCTCAGAATAGAACGCTATGTAATGTATAAAGATGTATTCCATGTCTTATACTCTTAGGGGTAGTTTGGTAGGGTACATTAGATAAGCTAATGCATGCATTAACTTTGTGTATTAATAATACATTTTTTGGTACGGTACATTTGCTTTGTGTATTAATAATACATTATTTGGTAGATATTTTGAACTAATGCATTACTTATGCAAACATTAGTTATACATTCTATTTGGTATTATCCTATGCATAACTAATGCATAGAAAACAATAGTACTAGCAATGCAATGGGTTTTAATGTATGCATTAGCTTAGTTAAAGACAAAATCGTCCTTCAAAATTTATGCTTGATTAAAATATGCTAGTTAGTATATTAATACAAGTTCAAAATAATCCAAATAGTGAGAAATAAAATTATATCCCTAGTAAATAAATAAATTCTTAGCATATTTTCTTTTTTTTATAAATAAATATTTAATTTTATTTTACAATATAGGTAGACAAATAAAATATTTTTTTTAAACCTTTTCATATAAAAATATTTCTCAACATATATTTCTTTTAAAAAGTTCGAGTGTGGACTAGTTTTGAGGGTATTTTTGTAAACAAACAATTCTTGAAGAAATTGTGCAATATTTTAATACATCAAACTAAACAATGGATAAGAAATATGTTAGCATAACTAATACCAGCATAACTACTGCAAGCATACCTAATACCAGCATAACTAATACCAACATTAGTAATATACCATATTCAGCATTATTCTTATGCACCCTACCAAACGACCCCTTATTGTTAAACCGTATCTATGTTGCTCGGATTCTCCGAAAATGTGGCAGAATAAGTGTCGGATCCTCCAAAGGTAGTGTATTTTTTAAGGATCCGATACGGGTGCGGCTATATTTTGAAGAGTCCACGCAACACAGGTTAATGCACATTTTAACTTTAATTTTTTACTTAACCATGATAAAGCAGTATAATTTGATGTAAACTGTAACGACCCGATCGGTAGTTTTGAGCCCTAGAGCGTCGTTCAGCAGTCTGATGCCATGAGAAGCTTCATTTCAGGTATTGTGACTTGTTCGCATGGTCGGAATTTAAATTCAGGAAGATCGAAGTTAAATTTAAATGAAAATTCTCATTTGAGAAGCTTAAAGTTGAAAGAATGAACTAGGAATGGAATTTTGAGTAAACAACCTCGGAAACAGGATTTGAAGGTTCCAGCAGGTTCATATGATGATTTTGGACTTGGGCGTATGCCTGGATTGGGTTTTGGATAACCCGGGAGCGTTTTGGCGCCTATTGTGGAAGTTAGCATTTTAGAAGGAATTTCTTAAGTTTGGCTTGAAGTGCATTTCAGTGTTAGCGATGTCCGTTTGGGATTTCGAGTCTGCGAATAGCTCCGTATGGTGATTTTGGAGTTGGGAGCACGCTCGGAAGTGAATTCGGAGGTCCGTAGGTCATTTTGAAGCCATTTGGCTAAAGATAGAAATTTGAAGGTTTTTGGGAAGTTTGACCGGAGGTTGACTTTTTGATATCGGGGTCGGAATCCGATTTCGGAACTTGGAGTAGGTCCGCAATGTCAAATGTGACTTGTGTGCAAAATTTGAAGTCAATCGGACGTGATTTGATAGGTTTAAACATCAGAAATAGAAGTTGGAAAGTTCAAAGTTCAGAAAGCTCGAATCGAGGTGTAATTCATGGTTTTAGCATTGTTTGTTATGATTTAAGGCCTCGAGAAAGTTCGTAATGTATTTTGGGAGTGGTTGATATGTTTGGTTGGGGTCTCGGGGGCCTCGGGTGGATTCCGGGTGGCTAACGGATCGAATTTGGAGTTTGAGGAAGAGCTGGAGCTGCTGCTTCTGGTATTTCCGCTTCTGCGGATTTGGGACAGCAGAAGTGGCCCCGCAGAGGAAAAAATTTAACCGCAGAAGCGGTTGGGACCAAAATAGAGAGGACTGCAGATGCGATCGAGCAGCCGCAGAAGCGGTACCGCACCTGCGGTCGAAGCATCGCAGAAGCGAGAAAGGGGGGCTTGTGAAGGAGCCGCAGAAAAGGCTTTTAGACCGCATAAGCGGAACCGTTGATGCGGTATAGTTTCCGTAGAAGCAAAAAGATCTGGAGGCAGAAATGTTGATTTAAATCGTGGGTTGAGTTCATTTCTCCCATTTCTTCATGGCTTGGGCGATTTTTGGGGAGCTTCAAGAGGATTTTTGTCGTCATGTTAAGGTATGTTATCCCCATCACATTTGACTTAAATACATTGATTATGTATGGATTTTTAGCATGTTAATGGGTAGAAAATTGAGGGTTAGAGGAAGACCTAGAAAATTAGTGTTCTTGGATTTTGATCATGATTTTAAGAGAAAATCATATATTTGAGTTCATGAGTTCATGGGTAAACTTTATCTTCGAGAAATTTCGGATTCCGGGAACTTGGGCCCGAGGGAATTTTGGTCATTTCACTAAGAGGAGTTGATAATTTGTATAATTTAAATTGTTAACAAGTATATGAGCATGTTCTCATTAGTTTGTCATTAATTGGCTAGTTTTGGTGCATTGTGCGCGGTGCAAGCCTTCGGAAGAATGTAGAATGCCGATTTTGAGTCTTCAGAGCGAGGTGAGTCTCCTTTCTAATCGTGTAAGGGGTAATTTTCCCCATAGATGAGTTAAACTGGTTAAGTGCTCCTATTTGTGGGGGGCTACGTACGCACGAGGTGACGAGAGTCCGTGCGTAGCTACCATTACACTATTGTCCGAGTAGTCTAGGACCCAAAAATATGTTATATTTGAATTAATTGTGAACCCATTGATGGTTTGAATTACTTAGATCACATTAAATTAATAAATGGATTTAAAAAAAGAAGACTTAAGCTTCGTTTTCTCAAATTATTAAAGAGAATTGGCCTTTCTTGGATAATTGCTCCATGTTGACTTCTTGACTGATTGTCTGTCTGTGTGTGTTTATTTTGAAATCGGCCGAACGCCTCGGCAGATTAATAGATGCATCTATAGGTGCGCCGTCGCCTCGGCATGATTTGCGCATGTTCGTATTGCTGCCTGAACTTAATTAAGTTATTATTGCCCTTTTGTGTCTTAAGAATATTTGGCTTATATTTAAAGAGAAACTCTGAAAATTTTCCTATGAAAGAATTACGTGTTTACTTGTTCCCTCTATCTGGATTAGAATCATGTTTATAAAATAAATCCACTATTTAATATGTATATTAAGGATAAATAATCATTCGACCATTAGAGTGTGTCAAAGTTGACTATCTCGTCTCTACCCCTTCGGGATTAGGCGAGATACTCACTGAGTACACATTGATTACGTACTCATACTACACTTCTATGCAATTTTGTTGCACAGGTTTATATATACCTCTAGCAGCCTACTGGCGTAGCAACATGGATGACTCTGGGACTAGGTGAGCTGCATTGTTCGAGACGACCCGCAACTAGTGTAGTTCCCTCCAGTATTTTCTTATTATTATTTTCCTGTCCACTGTATTTCGGACATATGTTGTATTTTATTTTCCATATCGATAGTTGCTCATGCACTTGTGATACCAGATTTCTGGGATGGTTTGAAGTAATGTATTAACTGTTCAACATTTAAAATTGATTTGAAACTATATCCTTTAAAATTTCTTAATAATGAAGGAAAAATCCTGAATTTCAAAAGTGTTAAAATGAGATTTAATTAAGTATTTGAGTTGGCTGGCCTGACGGCGGTGTCCGGCGCCACCACGACCCTTAGTGGATTTTGGGTCGTGACATAAACATTGTATTAGAGCACTAGGTTCCCGTCGGTCTCACGAGTCATGAGCAAGTCTAGTAGAGTCTCGCGGATCGGTATAGAGACGTCTGTACTTATCCTCGGGAGGCTACAGGGCTGTTAGGAGTACTTCCCTTCTTGATTTCCTTATTGTGCGGTTCAATTCCTTTGAGGCTTATGCCTTTGATTCCTTCCCACTCAATGTTACGCGAGCGCTTGTTAGAAATTGAGAATTTGAAGAATTGAAATGGCACTACAAATGTGGTGCAGGATGATTTTTCCCCGTATAGTTGATTGGACTATGGTAGTCGCATTATGGAGGGATATTCTATTATTTCAGCTCAGTAACAGAACTTCTAAGAGCTTTGAGGCTAGGCACAGGTTGCCATGATGCTTATGAGCGATTATTCCGCAGCGTTGTTTTAATGGTAGGGTATTGTCCATGTGTCGGGGCAGTGAATGAATGGAAGGGAGGTTTACTCAGCGTGTAATCAAGGGATTCATTATTTTATTCCCGACATGGGAAAGTCAATCGAACTAAGGATGGTCTTGTGTGGGCTGGTGGAAGTAATAAGGCTTGGTATTTGCAAGTGTGATTGAGCTTTCTTTTATGAGAGGGTGTCGTGGTCCTGATTGAATGTACTAAGTTGTTGGTGTTATGATCTGCTACAATTTGCCTTTATGGCATGGTATTGTGAAATAATAATGGAGGTACAACTCTCAGATATCGCATGATGCGGTGGTTTAAGATCAAATCAGAATTTCTAATGTTGACGGCTCGATAAAGATGACCTTTGGAAAGGTTTAAAGTTAGTAGCAATGGTGGGTTCAAGTGCCATGAAGATATATATTATTTAAGGTAGCAATTGAGCAGCAAAGTATGAGGAAGGACATGTGGGAAGGGCCGACAGTGCTTAAAATTTCTAGAAGGCCAAGTATGAGGAGCAAGGTCGAGTGACCGATTAAGGAGATAAGTTTATGCCAAAGTGGGAGAGTGGCGGGTGTGCATATGGGCTTGGTAGTAGGAAGAATACGCGCCCTAAGGAGAGTTTGGATCGAATTGGGGATTTTAATGATTGGTGATTGAAGTCTGTGGGTATGATTTGAAGTATGAGCCATTATGTGGCAAAAGATTGATATGGCGAAAAGGAGCTGCTTGAAATGGAGGAGGGTGCAGCATAACCCTGAATTTGGAAGGATGTTGCCGCACATTTAATTGATATCCGCAAGGGGCGAATGGACTTGTGCAGCTGGAAGGTGAGCTCGGACTCAGGATGGGCTATTGGTGTCATAGTGAATGTACCCCGTGCAGCAGCGTGGGAAAATGTCGGGAGGTGATTCCCCTAGGTAGGTTATTCCCTGCAAGCAGATTAGCGGTCGCGTTGTTGGCGAAGCTTCTGCAATGAATTATATTAGTTGTTCAACAAAGAGATCGGTCATGCGAATGTGGTTAATGATTCAGAATATGAAAGATGGGGATTTACAGGAAGATTCCGAGAAATTTTGATAACTTATGGCGCGAGGTTATGTCAATAAGAGGTAAAAAGGTCGGGCGAACTCAAAAATTGGGAGATGATCGCTTCAAGCTAAGTGGAAGAGTCCCATCGCTTATGATTGGGATGTATGATTAACTACTTGCGTGATTTCTGGTTATTAGCATATTTGTGGATTAATTCAGCTACGAGAAAAGACCATAAGTAGTAAATTGGGCAGAGGAATTATTAGGGATGTGCTATGGTTAGCCTTATAGGCTCATGTTCGAACTTGGGAAAAGATTCAGAATTTATGCCTTGTATAGAAGCGGGTTTAAAGGGGAGTGGTTCTGCCAGGTGCTTCGTTGAGAGGGTACTAATGTGCTAGAAGATTCATGGAGTGAATTATATTCGGGACCAAGTCAGAGCGGGTGGCTCTCAATAATGGTCCTAGTGAATTCAGAAGTTAAAGTGTGGTGTCTAATAATTTCGAGCCTATAAGTACAGTTAAGAACCAAGCTTTGTAGTAACTTATGAGAAGGTGCCTAGGATGTTCTATGATATTTTGACTTTTGGCGTAGCGTTTGAGTGACGTGGAATAGTTCGTGGGAATGGAGATATTCTGGTCTCGTGATTCAAGGTCACTCGGGGCGAGTGTAGATGGAGTATGTTATGTGTTGAATTGAGTTAGTCTTATTTTTAAGGCAAGCAAGGATGAATTGGAAGAAGGTGGATTGATTAGCCATAGTTGAATTTGGCATGTTGGGGTTAGTGATCAGTTCATTCAGCGTGATCAATGTATGCATATGATTTGTGGCGATATGCGTGAGGCTTGTCAGCTATTCAGAAGCATTCTTCCGTTATGGCTTGTTAAGTGGAAGCGAATTCCGAAAGAGATAGAGTGGCTTGGACTACTACTTGCAGATTTGCATATTCTACGGTTATGGGAAATTACATATGTATTGCTATGATTCTCCTGATGTGAGTTAAATGCAATGTTCTTATATGATGAAATTTGCAAATACTAATGAATTTGGAGTTATGATGAAAACCATGTCCTATCGTATATTGGCACATTGGGTGCGACGAGAGGTATGGAAATGTGAAGTGAGGATCAAGGTTGTAGTTCGGTGTTGACAAGGATGTCACGGGCTCGGATGAGCAAGGAAGGGGTTGAATGATTAGAGTAAATTGGTATTGCCCTCAGCGTGACCTGAGATCGATGTGTTGCGGAAGAGGTTTTGCATCCTGGTTAGGGATTCTGGATCGCTTTTCAGCGTTAGTGCATCCGATGGTTTAGATGTGCGGACCCGTTATTTATTTCGGAAGATTGTAGGAGCGTGCCCCACAGGAAGATTTTATAGGTGTGGCATGTAGTCACTTGATTTGGCTAAAGATCTAAACCAAGTATGAGGGTTGTGGTGATATCATTAATTTGAGAATTTATACCTGGAGGGCGCTTTGTATTGGGTTATGAATTGAGGAGGTTGCTCCGGTTATGATGGTTATTCGCACGTGATATGAAGAAAATGGGAGTTACTACAGACCTTTGAAAGGTCATTGACCAAGTTGGTGCAATCAGAAATCGGCTTGAGATCGGTGGATTGATTTATTTGTGAAGATGGCTTTATATCAAGCCAGTTGTGTTCGTTTCAACGTGCGTTCCCTATGGAGGAACAGTCGAGGTGTTATTTTGTCATCAGCTATTCCAGGTAATGATGTACTGCGCCGTATGAGTTGTGAGACGGCTTAGTAAATTCTTGTGTGTTGAGGTTCCGCGTTGCGATGATGTTATGTGAGCAGGATGGCTCTTGAGATTTAGATCTTGTATCGCACCTCAGTTGTGCTTGAGTTTTGTAGCCTATAGCGCTATGTGTTTTCTCAAGGATGGTATTATGCACTTAGCGTGCTTACGATCGAAATTCGATATTTTTTTTATTGTAATGAGCAGATTTAGCTCGATGTGCAATCTCCTTATGTGAGATTTGTGTGTGGATCAGGTGGCACGCCGCCATGGGTATGTCATTTGGATTGGTTTGCGCGCCGCAACAGTGTGATGTCGAGTCTGGTCCTCTATGTGTTATTGTTTTTGTGTGTTTCGCTTCCTATCTTCTAAGGAAAGTCCGTACTAGTGCGGGGGTTAGGTAATTCCTTCCAGAGTTCGATTTCCCGTTTGTGTTGTGTTGGATTGGTGGCCTATTGGCACATTGTGGCGTCATATGAGATTTTTGATCGCATTCAGAATGGCTTATTGCCTGAGCAGTTCGTACTGGGTGAGACGAGATTATTGGATTTAGGATCAGTGCAATCTAATTATATGACGTATATTAAGGAGATGAGATCATTATCTGACTCAGAATGTGGTAATGTTTCTTGTCAGAAGTATACACTCAATGATTGGTTGACTCGATAGTTGATTATGAATTTTGGCATCTCATCCATCGTGGTAGTATTGTAATAGTTAGAGTAAGACCTATGTAGGTCATGAGGTGCAATGGGAGCATCAGATTCGTGGAATTTTGATTAATTCAAACAGAAATGTTATTGTGGTCCTATGAATAAAGTGATGCAAAGTGTGAATTCAGCAGAGTTATGCAGTCATGTTTGAGTACAACGTATAGTGATTGACACGGTGATCTTATGATGGAAACAGGCCCGGCATAGAATTCCGGTTGTTGGAATTGGGCTCTAAGGCTTATTTGCTTGAATAAAGGGGAGTATCTTCAGAACTTATCGAGCTAATGTGCTCAACTAAGTTGTGGTAGCACGGGAAGGTGCACGAGGAGCTAAGCAGTGATTTCAGGCTACTTCGGTATAGTTCTCAGCACGTTCGAGGACGAACGTATGTTTAAGTGGGA
>MU723973.1:52418-80506 GCA_026770625.1 Nicotiana glauca
TCAAAGTTCATAAAGCTCGAATCGGGATGTAATTCATGGTTTTAGCATTGTTTGTTATGATTTAAGGCGTCGAGAAAGTCCGTAATGTGTTTTGGGAGTGGTTGGTATGTTTGGTTGGGGTCTCGGGTGAATTTCGGATGGCTAACTGATCGAATTTGGAGTTTGAGGAATCTGGTATTTCCGCTTTTGCGGATTTGGGACCGCAGAAGCGGCCCCGCAGAGGCAAAAATTTAACCGCAGAAGCGGTTGGGACCAAAATGGAGAGGACCGCAGATGCGGTCGAGCAGCTGCAGAAGCGGTACCGCACCTGCGGTCGAAGCATCACAGAAGCGAGAAAGGAGGGCTTGTGAAGGAGCCGCAGAAGCGGCTTTTAGATCGCATAAGCGGAACCGTTGATGCGGTATAGTTTCCGCAGAAGCAAAAAGACCTGGAGGCAGAAAGGTTGATTTAAATCGTTTGTTGAGTTCATTTCTCCCATTTCTTCATGGCTTGGGCAATTTTTGGGGAGCTTCAAGAGGATTTTTGTCGTCATGGTTAAGGTATTTATCCCCATCACTTTTGAGTTAAATACATTGATTATGTATGTATTTTTAGCATGTAAATGGCTAGAAAATTGAGGGTTAGAGGAAGACCTAGAAAATTAGTGTTCTTAGATTTTGACCATGATTTTGAGTATGGGATTAAGAGAAAATCATATATTTGAGTTTGTGAGTTCATGGGTAAACTTTATCTTCGAGAAATTTTGGATTACGGGTATGTGGACCCGAGGGAATTTTGGTCATTTCACTAAGCGGAGTTGAGAATTTGTATAATTTAAATTGTTAACAAGTATTTGAGCATGTTCTCATTAGTTTGTCGCTAATTGGCTAGTTTTGGTGCATTGTGCTCGGTGCAAGCCTTCAGAAGAATGTAGAATGCCGGTTTTTAGTCTTCGGAGCGAGGTGAGTCTCCTTTCTAATATTGTGAGGGGGAATTTACCCCATAGGTGAGTTAAACTGGTTAAGTGCTCCTATTTGTGGGGGGCTACATATACACGAGGTGACGAGAGTCCTTGTGTAGCTACCATTACGCTATTGTCCAGGTAGTCTAGGACCCAAAACATGTTATATTTGAATTAGTTGTGAACCCATTGATGGTTTGAATTATTTAGATCAAATTAAATTAATAAATGGATTTCAAAAAATAGACTTAAGCTTCTTTTTCTCAAATTATTAAAGAGAATTGGCCTTTCTTGGATAATTTCTCCACGTTGACTTCTTGACTGATTGTCTGTCTGTATGTGTTTATTTTGGAACGGGCCGAACGCCTCAGCAGATTAATAGATGCATCTATAGGCGCATCGTCGACCCTCGGCAAGTTCACATTTATTTCTGTTGGATCGGACCGTTGCCTCGGTATGATTTGTACATGCTCGTGTTGCTGCCTGAACTGAATTAAGTTATTATTGCCCTTTTGTGGCTTAAGAATATTTGGATTATATTTAAAGAGAAACTTTGGAAATTTTCCTATGAAAGAATTACGTGTTTACTTGTTCCCTCTATCTGGATTAGAATCATATTTATAAAATAAATCCACTGTTTAATATATATGTTAAGGATAAATAATCATTGGACCATTAGAGTGTGTCAAAGTTGACTATCTCGTCTCTACCCCTTCAGGATTAGGCGGGATACTCACTGAGTACACGTTGATTGCGTACTCATACTACACTGCTGTGCATTTTTATTGCACAGGTTTATATATACCTCTAGCAGCCTACTGGGCGTAGCAACATGTATGACTCTGGGACTAGGTGAGCTGCATTGTTCGAGACGACCCGTAGCTAGTGTAGTTCCCTCCAGTATTTTCTTATTATTATTTCCCTATCCATTGTATCTCGGACATATGGTGTATTTTATTTTCCATATCGATAGTTGCTCATGCACTTGTGACACCGAATTTCTGGAATGGTTTGAAGTAATGTATTAACTGTTCAACATTTAAAATTGATTTGAAACTATATCCTTTAAAATTTCTTAATAATAAAGGAAAAATTCTGGATTTCAAAAGTGTTAAAATGAGATTTAATTAAGTATTTGAGTTGGCTGGCCTGACGGCGGTGTCCGGCGCCACCACGACCGTTAGTGGATTGTGGGTCGTGACATAAACATTGGATGCGGGTAAATTTTTAATATTTGGGAGGAGGTCCCTTATATTCACCCTTTGAAAAATTCAAGCATATTGAGTTGCTCATCTCATCACCAAACGATTAATTTAATGATTGACTAATAGGTCCTTGTAGCGTTGATCGTTCGATCGTCTCTTGTTTGTTATTTGGTTGAACGTACATGAGTGAATATTTCCTCCAACACTTCCTACTTTGAAAAAATTGACTGCTTTTACCAACCCAAAAAAAGAAAAACTAGAGTAAAAAGTAATGTAAGCACGTAATTTTTGACTCGCATGATCTTCTAAGAGTTATTTTTAGTATTCGTAGTATTTTTAATATCTATTTGATTTTACGGAATTTTAGTATACTTTTATCTTCAATTTTAATTTTTAAACATAAAATTAAAAATACAAAAAATAGTTCATTACATATTTTCTTGTTTTTTGCTTAAGGCCATTATTATTTTATAGTAATATTTTGACTTTCACTATGATTTCAATTTATTTCATTTTCTCTATCCTTATTTAAAAAATACAAAAATAGTTTCGTATTATGATATAGTTTTACTTTATTAAATTGGAATTATGTTAATTTATTTAAGAGAAATTTTCGTTCCTATACCATATAAGAAACTATATTATCAAATTTGTTCATATTTTGGATATTACCCGCCATGCTAATAGTATTTATACAAAATATAGACAATTCATTAAATAAGGAATCATTGTAGTCGTATGCTTCCTTATTTAGGCGCGCTAATATTGGAAAATTAAATATTCTTTCAGATATTTTACAACACAGATCACGCATTAAATAAGCTACAATTTAGGGATTTCCTATCCATTTACCTAAATGAAAAATATTATCTTTCATTCTCTTTCTTCTTTTTTCGGTTACCCAAATTAAAAAGATTTATTCTCTCTTTCTTCTTCAACATTTTATACCAAATGTCCAGGTCTCATTTTGAAGAGTTTAGCAGTGCCATTTCTATTGTAGGTACATGTATTACATATATTTTCATTCACTGAAATAATGTGGTGCTGGAAAATTCCTCCACTGCACAAATGTAGACGTAATTTGACGCACACAAGGGAATACCTCTTGATTTCATATCAACAACAACAACAACAACAACAACAACAACAACAACAACAACAATAACAACAACCCAGTATGATTCCACAAGTGGGGTCTGAGGAGGGTAATATGTACGCAGACCTTACCTCTACCCCGAGGGGCAGAGAGGCTGTTTCCAGGAGACCATCGGCTCAAGACAACAACAAAAGACGATACATTAGTACTATCCATAAAATCATACTAAAATAACATAAAAATACATAACATAACAATACAATAACGAAATAACAGTAATATAGGAAATAAAGGAAATACGAAAAGGATGGAAGGTATACTAAAATCCAATAGATACATCCCTGTATCAGTAGCTGACTTGATTTCATATCAATCAGTTTATAATCCATATAGTTGCATCTTTGTGTTGCTACATTTTATATCAAATTCTGTTTGTATATAAATGTCCTACACTTTACATTTTATCTACAAATAAACTACATGTCAGAGTAAAAAAAAAAAAATTATATATATATATATATATATATATATACACACACATATATATATATATATATTAGTATGAATTTTCACAATATCTACAAAATTTCTACATTTAATCTACAATAAAACTACATATAATTTGAAAAATTAATATGAAAATACAGAATTTCAATGTTTCTACAAATTATCTACAAAATTTCTACATAACAGAATTTATCTTTATTTTCATGCATGTTGGTCTGGAACACTAAAGTTACTTGATACGCTAACATCTCCCGTTATAGAGGAATACAACTTATCTACAATTTTTTTACAACTTTCACACATTATTTTCATCCAGTTATATACAACTACAATAACATAAACTTACATACAAATTTTATACAAAATTTATACAATATATCTTTTGTATCTGATTTATACATAGTAAAAATAAATTTCATACAACTAATTATATATTATACAACTTATCTAAAAATTATCTACAATTTTCATACATTATTTCTACTAAGTTATATACAACTACAATGTAATACTACTTAAATATAATTTTTATACAAATATTATTCAACTTTCATACAATAGTTAAATTAATAAAAGAAAAACAAATAAACAACAGAATATATTTTTTCTACAATTTTTCTATAATTTATGCAATATAATGTATGTCATGTCTTCTTCTTCTTCGAGTTTCAATCTGAAATTTAGCCAAAACCAAGTATAATCTTCACCAAAACCCCTCAAAATTGAGATATAAACTCCAAACTATATTCTTAATTATTTGCAACAACACTCAATCCAATCAAATAATGATTTTTGAAAATCCAAATTCGAATTTAAAGCTTCAAAGCTTTTTTATTGCTGTCAATGGTGGAATTGCTGCTCTTTTTTCCTTTCCTCTTATATTACTGAAATTTGGGATTGATAGATAGAGAGAGACGTAGAGAGAATTCTCAATTCTTTGTAACAACATCTAATCCAAACAAACAATGTCTTTTGAAAATCCAAATTCGAATTCAAAGCTTTTTACTGGTTGTCAATAGTAGAGGGGTTACAGATTTTCGCTGTTTTAGAAGAGAAAATCGTGGGTGATTGAAGAGGAAATCGTGGGGATTTGAAGAGAGAAACTTGGGAGAGTGAGAATATACGGTTGAGTAAAATTAAGAGACTAATTAATACCATTAAAATCCTAAAATGGTACATAAATGGTAATTAGGTATATATAAGGTAATTATATTAAAAGTTAAGCATGGAAGGTAATATAGTTTACTATATGACATATGAATGTAAAAATTCCTTTATTTAAGGGGAAGAACTTTTAGTTGATTAATTTATGGACCTTTAGAATTAAAGAGTCCAAAATTTGAGCCCGTTTTCTCCTCGCCCAATCCCTTAACCCTAAGCCCCCTCTCCTAATTAAATTTTTTTTTACCCCCTATAGCAAATGTTAATACCTTATTTATTTTTAATAAATACCATTTAAAAAAATTATATTATATATATACCTTTTAATATTTATAGCAAAATATCTAATTTTGGTTACCTCTTACCCCTAAGCCACTGAATACGCTATTCAGTTACACTGTTTTCTTTCTCTTCCTGCTTTGATACATGTCATTATCTTCCCCATTCCCTGAAAACACGATGCTCAATCTCAACAAAGATTGTGCCACCAAAAGCCCAAGAAATACCAAGAATACCAATGCCACCACAGATATCGCCGCCATCTTTAGTATTCGACTGATGCTTGTACCCAATTACAGTCAAAACAGTTACATAAAGAAACAATTGTTCCATTTGCTATCTCGCTGTACAATTGATCCAAAACAGTTACATAAAGAAACATATGAATCTCGTTATATTCCATTTGCTATCAATTAGTAGTGTAATTCCCAAATTGGCTACTGTATAGGATGCATGTGAATAGTGAGATTCAGGATTTTTGCTCGATGGCAGATTCGCCGGAAATTAGGGTTTATTCTTGAACAAAAACGACAGAGTTTGGGGCTGAGCAATTTGATTTTCTGTTAATATATTTCAATATATTTTTAACGTATCATGCTATATTTTTATGTATTTCATTGTATTCATTGTCTTTTATTTTCATTGTAATTCAATGTATCTCGTTGTATTACATGTATTTTATTATATTCACTGTCTTTTTTTTCATTGCATTTCAATGTATCCTGCTGTATTCTATGTATTTTCTTGTATTCACTGTCTCGCTATATGCCATGAATGGATTCATATATTTTTTTAATTAATATAATTTAACATAGTTTATATATTCAGATGTATTATATAATTTCTCTTAAGATTGTTATGTTTTGGGGGTACTTTTCGGTTGAGAATCTTTTTTATAACTGGAAATACAAAATTTGTGTGTTATAATTGAGTTTGTTGAGTTATATTAGGAGTCTATTATGTTAATTGATTCACTTTCCGTTTAAAAACAGTATAATCCCATGTTTCACGCCATAAATACTGTCACGACCCATTTTCCAAAATAGGTCATGATGGCGTCCGACATCATTTCTCAGGCCAGCCTACGCGAAAGAATAATTAAATTCCCATTTTCCCCTTACCAAAAATCATTATAATAAAATTCTTTTTCCATTTAAAGCAATAAACCAGTAAAGATCGATAAGATGTAAGGACAATCATGCAACCCAAAAATGACGTCTACTACTGTGTGTGCCAGAACCTGGTGTCCCAAGCTACGGGCAGCTAATAGAATATACATAACATGAATAATACCCTATCCTACTGCCTGAATCAGGATAGACAGAAATAACAAAATACAAGGAGGACTTCTTCGGCTGCGGGTCGGCAAGAGGGAGTGCAGCTCACCGTAGAAGTCCCAGAAGCGCTCACTGATATGCACCAGAGTGATGTCCGGATCCACCAACCTCAAACCCTGTACATTTAAGTACAGAAGCGTAGTATGAGTACATAAACAACATGTACCCAGTAAGTATCCCGTCTAATCTCGAAGAAGTAGAGACGAGAGGTCGACTCGATACTTACTAAGGTCAAATATTATACATATATATCTAAGTATGATGTGTTCAAATAATGGAATTTACAAGTGTCAACAGTATATAGCAAGTGGTATAAGTCAGGAATTCTACAGTATCAAGTTCATAATTTATCGTATGAGATGATGGCAAAACAAATCATGTATAAGCTTTTCCACAATTAACATGTGCACATAATACCGAGGCGACGACCCGAACAACCAAAAATAAACTATGCATTTGCCGAGAGTCGACGGCGCGCCTATAGATGAATCTATTCATACCGAGGCGATCGTCCCGATCCACAAAAAAGAATGGAATATCAAGTTCACACACATGACACATAAATGGTCAAAATATCAAATCAAACTCAAATAACTATAGAAATATGCTCAAGTCCCCTTTTTAAGTCTCTAGTACATAGTAGGTGTTCATGACCACAATTTAACATAAGAGATATATTTAATAGGCATGTTGTAAGTCTTAAGCTACCCGAACATTTAACATATTAGTAGCTACACACGGGCTCTCGACACCCAACGTGTGCGTAGTCCCCGCATTTAGCAACAAATACTCAAACATAGATCCTAAGGGGACAATTCCCTCTTACGAGGTAAGAAAGGAGACTCACCTCGCTCCGACGCGCACTTCCGATGTCAAGAATAAGCCCCAACCCTCAATTCGTAGCCAAACGAGCACCAACTAATCAAAAGAGGCAAGAACTAGTCAGTAAGAGCTTACGAGTTGAATCCTAATTGTTTAAACAATTTCCTAGCCATAGATACGAGTTTCCTAAATTTTGACCTCGGGGCCACGTCCCAGATTCCAATATTTTTTTCAAAGGAAGTTGTTCTCTGTTGCCTAAGGATCACAAATATATGATTCTAGTTCATTTCATAGCAATTTATAGGATTAAATCTTAGTTTTGGTTAAACCCTAGGTCAAGCTCTAATCTCTTGAATTTTTACCTAATTTTAGTGTTAAATCTACCTAATATTTATGTATTTGAGCTAAAAGTGAGTGGGTATTGCTTATCTTGCAATGATGTGAGGAAACTCTCTCTTTGAAACCCCCAAAATCGCCCAAGTGTTGATGGAAATATGGAAGAAATGAGCTTGAGCTCATATTAAATGAGCTTCTGTCCCCATCGATTTTCGCTTCTGCGGAGGAAATCTCGCTTCTACGGGTTCCGCTTCTGTGGAAAATGGCCGCTTATGCGTCTTTTGGCAACTGGGCCTCAACCGCTTTTGCGGTCTGGGGGCCACATAGGCGGAATCGCTTAGGCGGTCCCAGGGCCGCTTCTACGAAATAGAGGAAGCTGGGCCGGACCGCTTCAGCGGTCTAGGGTTGCAAGAGCGGGACCGCTTCTGCGGCCCCTGGGGCCGCTTCTGCGGTTTCCCAGGACTTGGTCCTTTCCGCTTCCGGGATGCTGTGACCGCTTCTGCGGTCTCGCTTCTGTGGTCCAAGAGCCGCGGAAGCGGTTACGACAGAAGCAGCAGATGGAGTTTTTCCTAAGTTTTCAACTTCACTCGAACCTCGACTATTTGATGCTCGGGGCTCCCGAGCCCTGCCCGAACATACAGACAAGTCTGAAATCACGAGTTAGACCTACTCGAACCCTCGAAACACCCAAAACAACGCTAAATAGAGGAATCAACCCCCAAAAACAAATGAATCAATTCATTGAACTTCACGTTCTTAATTCTCCTTCAATGGGTCAAAACGCCATTAAACCACTCGGATTGACACCAAATTTTACGGGTAGGCCTTAACTGATATTTCGGACTTGTACCAAGTTTCAGAATCGAAATCCGAGCCCGATACCTATGAAAATAATGATTTCTTAGTTTATTTAATTCTTTGAAACTTAAACTTACCAATTTTTCATAAAAATTCATTACTTGGGCTAGTGACCTCGGAATTCGATTTCGGGCATACGCCAGGTCCCATATTTTCTCGCGGACCCTCAAAAATTTTGAAATCACGATTCCGGGTCTGTTTCACCAAAATGTTGACCGAAGTCAAACTTGGCCTTTTTAAAGGAACTTAAAGAAGCAACTAGGCTTAATTTTGCTCAAACTCTTCTAACTTCCGAACCACCCGCCACCGCAAGTCATAAATTAGCTAAAGCAAGTGCAGAAAGTATTATTTAGGGGAACGGGGTTCGAAAAATACAAAATGACCAGTCGGGTCGTTACATCCTCCACCTCTTAAACAAACATTTGTCCTCGAACAGACATAGAAAAGTACCTGGACTACTGAATAAGTGGGGATATCGGCTCCGCATGTCCTTCTCGGACTCCCAGGTCACCTCTTCGACTGGTTGGCCCCTCCACTGGACTCTTACCGTAGAAATCCTCTTGTACCTTAGCTGGTGGTGCTGTCTATCAACAATGGTAACTGGCTCCTCCTCGTAGCCCAAGCTCTCATCTAACCGAATGGGACTGAAATCCAACACATGCGAATAGTCGGCATGACACTTCCGGAGCATCGACACATGGAAGACGGGATGAACGCCTGATAAACTGGGAGGTAAAGCAAGCTCATAGGTAACCTCCCCAACTCGCCTCAACACCTAAAAGGGGCCAATAAACCTTGGGCTCAACTTGCCCTTCTTTCCGAATCTCATAATGCCCTTCATGGGCGAAACCTTCAAGAGAACCTTCTCGCCAACCATAAATGATACATCACACGCCTTCTGATCCGCATAACTCTTCTTCCTGGACTGAGCTATGCGGAGCCTCTCCTGAATCAACTTTACCTTATACAAGGCATCCTGAACCAAGTGCAGCCTAGCCACACCAGGCTCAAACCACCCGATTGGAGAACGACAATGCCGACCATATAATGCCTCATACGGGGCCATCTCTATGTTGGACTGATAGCTGTTATTATATGCAAACTTCGCCAAGGGTAAGAACTGATCCCACTGCCCTCCAAAGTCAATCACGCATGCTCTAAGCATATCCTCTAAAATCTGAACTGTCCGCTCTGACTGCCCGTCAGTCTGAGGATCGAATGTCGTGCTAAGCTCTACGGGGGTCCCCAATTCACTCTGAACAGCTCTCCAGAAATGGGAAGTGAATTGAGGGCCTCTGTCTGATATGATGGAGACCGGCACACCGTGCAACCTCACTATCACTCGAATGTAAATCTGAGCATACCTCTCTGCCGTATAAGTAGTCGCCACTGGAATGAAATGGGCGGACTTGGTCAATCTATCCACAATAACTCACACTAAATCAATCTTCCGCTGAGTCCGCGGCAACCCAACCATGAAATCCATAGTGATGCGCTCCCACTTCCAATCCAGAATGGGCATCCGCTGAAGTAGGCCACTTGGCCTCTGGGGCTCATGCTTGACCTGCTGGCAATTCAAACATTTAGCTGCATACTCCGCAATGTCCTTCTTCATCCTCCGCCACCAGTAATGCAGCCTCAAGTCAAGATACATCTTCATGGAACCTAGATGAATGGAGTACCTCGAGCTGTGGGCCTCCTCTAGAACTCTCTCTCTCAAGCCATCAATATTAGGAACACATACATTGCCCTGAAGCCGTAACACACCATCCTCGCCAATAGAAATCTCCTTGGCACCTCCCTAAAGTACCGTCTCTGTGAGAACTGCCAAATGTGGATCATCGAGCTGTTGGGCCTTGATCTCCCCCAACAACGAATACTGAGCAACCACACATGCTAGGACCCGGCTGGGCTCTGAAATATCCAATCTCATAAGTCTGCTAGCTAAAGACTGAACGTCCAAAGCTAATGGTCTCATCTCAGCAGGAATAAATGCCAAGCTACCCATACTCTCCACCTTACTACTCAAGGCATCCGCAACCACATTTTCCTTGCCCGGATGATAAATAATGGTAATGTCATAGTCCTTTAGTAGCTCAAGCCACCTGCGCTGCCTCAAATTAAGATCCCTCTGCTTGAACAAATGTTGCAAGCTATGATGGTCTGTATAAACCTCACATGACACTCCATATAAATAATGCCTCCATATCTTAAGAGCATGAACAATCGCCGCCAACTCTAGATCGTGCACAGGGTAATTTTTCTCATGAACCTTCAACTGACGTGAAGCATAAGCAATAACTTGCCCCTCCTGCATCAATACACATCCTAAGCTGATGCGAGAAACGTCGCAATACACTTTATACATCCCTGAATCGGAAGCAATATAAGAACTGGTGTCGTGGTCAAAGACATATTGAGCTTCTGGAAGCTCTCCTCAAAGTCATCGGACCAATAGAACGGGGCACTCTTTTGGGTCAATATAGTCAGAGGTGATGCGATAAATGAAAAGCCCTGCACAAATCGCCGGTAATAGCCTGCTAACCCCAAGAAGCTCCGGATCTCGGTCACTGAAATAGGACGTGGCCAACTCTGAATTGCCTCAATATTCTTGGGATCCACCTTGATACCCTCTCCTGACACTATATGCCCCAAGAATACTACTGACTCTAGCCAGAACTCACACTTGGAGAACTTAGCATAAAGCTTCTACTCTCGCAAGGTCTGAAGTACTACTCTCAAATACTGCTCGTGTTCCCCCAGGCTATGTGAGTATATCAAGATGTCGTCAATGAAGACGATGACAAAAGAATCAATATAGGGCTTGAACACCCTATTCACCAAATCGATAAATGCCGCTGGAGCATTAGTCAAGCTAAAGGACATCACCAGAAACTCATAGTGGCCATACCTAGTCCTGAATGCAGTCTTCGGGACATCTGAATCCCGAATCTTCAGCTGATGATACCCTGACCTCAGGTCGATCTTAGAGAACACCCTAGCACCCTGCAACTGATCGAACAAATCATCAGTATGGGGCAATGGATACTTGTTTTTTATAGTGACTTTATTCAACTGGTGGTAATCAATGCACATCCGCATAGTCCCATCCTTCTTCTTCACGAAAAGCACTGGTGCACCCCACGATGATACGCTGGGCCTAACAAACCCCTTTTCTAACAACTCCTCCAACTGCTCCTTCGGCTCCTTAGGAGCCATACGGTACGGTGGGATGGATATAGGTTGAGTGCCTGAAGCCAAGTCAATACAAAAGTCAATATCACGGTCCGGAGGCATGCTAGGAAGATCAGAAGGAAAAACATCGGCGAACCCTCGGACTACCAGTACTGAATCAATCGTCGGAGACTCTACGGTGGTGTCTCTCACATAAGCTTGATAAGCCAGGCACCCCTTTCCCACCATGCGCTGAGCCTTCAGGAAAGAAATGACCCTGCTAGGCGTATCAACTGTGGAACCCTTCCACTCCAATCTTGGCAACCCTGGCATCGCTAGAGAAACAGTCTTGGCATGGCAATCTAGAACAGCGTGATACAGAGATAACCAATCCATGCCTAGGATAACCTCAAAGTCGACCATATCGAGCAACAGGAGATCTGCTCTAGTATCAAAACCACAGAAAGTAACCATACAAGACTGGTAGACCCGGTTCACAACCACAGAATCGCCCACAATAGTGGACACATGAACAGGAACGCCCAAGGGCTCAGGAGAAATAGCCAGGAAACGAGCAAATAGTGATGATACATAAGAATAAGTGGACCCCGGATCAAATAATACCGTTGCATCCCTACCGCTGACGTAGATAACACATGTGATGATGGCATCTGAGGCTAATGCATCCGTCCTGGCCGGAAGAGCATAAAATCTGGCTGGAGCACCGGCTGTCTGGCCTCCACCTGACCGAGGAGTAGCTGGTTGACCTCTCCCCGTCTATCCACCTTTGGATCGGCCTCTACCACTCTGCCCTCCACCTCTAGGTGGCTGGGCCACTAGTGCTAGAGTCATGGGCTGCTGCCCCTGTTGTACTGCCTTGCCCCTAAGCCTGGGGAAGTATCTCCTCATGTGGCCTGGGTCACCATACTCAAAATAACGTAGTGTGGTGGCCTGCTGCCCTGATGACTGTCCCTGATGACTCGTATATCCCGTGGGAGGAGCATGGACAACCGGTGGACGATATGAAGTCTCCGGCATAGCACTGAAGTAGGGACCAGAAGAACCCTGAGGACCTGAGTACCCACTAGAAGAACCCTGAATACCTGGCGGGCGGTAGGAACTCTCTGTCATGGCACTGAAATAGGGGCGTGCTGGAGCACCCCGGGCGGGAGGTGGTGGTGCTGAAGATGGGGGCCTACTGGGTTGACCCCTCCCATACTGATCTCTGCCCCTAGCTGGGGCACCTCTGAACTCTCCAAAGAATCTGTCTCTCTTGTCCTCCTGTATCTGCTCCCTACCCCTCTGACGATATCCCTCAATCCGGCGAGCAATCTCGACCACAAGCTAATACTCTATACCCATCTCCACCTCTCGGGCTATACCCGATCGAATACTGGGCTGCAATCCAGCGACAAACCTCCGCACTCTCTCTACATCTGTTGGAAGTATCATAAGTGCATGGCGAGATAACTCAGAAAACCTCGCCTGGTAGTCGGTTACAGACATCTGACCCTGCTTAAGGTGATCAAACTGATACCGCAGCTCTTCCCTCTAAGAGGGCGGAATATACCTGTCCATGAAAAGGCTGTACGAATTGACCCCAAGTGATGGGAGGAGAACTGGCAGGCCTTCCAAGAACATAGGACTGCTACCATCTACGAGCCCTGCCCTCAAGCTGAAAATTAGTGAAGTGGACTCCATGCGACTCCAATATCCTCATAGCATGCAGTCTGTCCCTGCACCTGTCGATGAAATCCTGAGCGTCCTCATGACTCTCACCTCCGATGACTGGGGGGTGAAGTCTGGTCCATCTGTCTAGTAACTTCTGCGGATCGAACTCCACAGCTGGCCTAGGCTGGGGTACCGCTACAGCAACTGGCTGAACCCCCTCTGTGGGTTGTGCACTCGGAGTCTAATATACCGCAACTGCATGAACTGGAGCCTGAGCAGTAGGGGTCTGTGCTCCCCCTCCTGCCTGCAAAGCAGCTGGGTCTACTGGAAATAAACCATCCTGAGTCATGGTGTCCATGAACCGAAGCATACGGCCCATGACTTCCTGAAATCCCGGCGCAGTCATGAAATCTGCCTGAGTAGGCACGGCTGCAGGCGCCTCTCCCTGCTCCTTAATAGTGGGATCCCTCGCAAGTTCTGCTAGTTGTGCAACTGGAATAGCTCTGGGATGCCCTCGTCCCCTACCACGGGTCGGTGCCCTCCCACGACCTCTACCTCGACCTCTGACAACGGGGGGAGCAGCTCCTCCCGGGTCCGAAACGTCGGCGGTACGAGTCCTCACCATCTGTGAGAGAATAGAAGAGGAAACTTAGTACACTGACCACTGCACGATGAAGAATGAATAGAGAGTAGTCTTTCCTAAGACCCTATAGCCCCTCGAAGATAAATACAGATGTCTCTGTACCGATCTACAAGACTCTATTAGGTTTGCCCGTAACTTGTGAGACCTACGTGTACCTAGTGCTCTGATATCATGATGTCACGACCCATTTTCCAAAATAGGTCATGATGGCGCCCGACACCATTTGTCAGGCCAGCCTACACGGAAGAATAATTAAATTCCCATTTTCCCCTTACCAAAAATCATTATAATAGAATCCTTTTTCCATTTAAAGCAATAAACCAATAAAGATCGATAAGATGTAAGGACAATCATACAACCCAAAAATGACGTCTACTACTGTGTGTGCCAGAACCTGGTGTCACAAACTACGGGTAGCTAGTAGAATATACATAACATGAATAATACCCTATCCTACTGCCTGAATCAGGATAGACAGAAATAACAAAATACAAGGAGGACTTCTTCGGCTGCGCGTCGGCAAGAGGGAGTGCAGCTCACCGTAGAAGTCCCAGAAGTGCTCACTAATATACACCAGAGTGATGTCCGGATCCACCTGCCTCAAACCCTGTACATTAAAGTAGAGAAGCGTAGCATGAGTACATAAACAACATGTACCCAGTAAGTATCCCGTCTAATCTCGAAAAAGTAGAGACGAGAGGTCGACTCGATACTTACTAAGGTCAAATATTATACATACATGTCTAAGTATGATATTTTCAAATCATGGAATTTACAAGTGTCAACAGTATATAGCAAGTGGTATAAGTCAGGAATTCTACAGTATCAAGTTCATAATTTATCGTATGAGATGATGGCAAAACAAAGCATGTATAAGCTTTTCCACAATTAACATGCGCACATAATACCGAGGCGACGACCAGAACCAACAAAAATAAACTGTGCACTTGCCGATGGTCGACGGCGCGCCTATAGATGTATCTATTCATACCGAGGCGATCGACCCGATCCACAAATAAGAATGGAATATCAAGTTCACACACATGACACATAAATGGTCAAAATATCAAATCAAACTAAAATAACTATAGAAATATGCTCAAGTCCCCTTTTTTAAGTCTCTAGTAAACACTAGGTGTTCATGACCACAATTTAACATAAGAGATATATTTAGTAGGCATGTTGTAAGTCTTAAACTACCAGAACATTTAACATAGTAGTAGCTATGCACGGGCTCTCATTACCTAACGCGTGCGTAGTCCCCGCATTTAGCAACAAATACTCAAACATAGATCCTAAGGGGACAATTCCCTCTTACGAGGTTAGAAAGGAGATCACCTCGCTCCGACGCGCACTTCCGATGTCAAGAATAAGCCCCAACCCTCAATTCATAGCCAAACGAGCACCAACTAATTAAAATAGGCAAGAACTAGTCAATAAGAGCTTACGAGGTTGAATCCTAATTGTTTAATCAATTTCCTAGCCATAGATACGAGTTTCCTAAATTTCGACCCCGGGCCCACGTGCCCGGATTCTAATATTTTTTTCGAAGGAAGTTGTTCTCTATCGCCTAAGGATCATAAATATATGATTCTAGTTTATTTCATAGGCGGAATGAACTAGGCGATCTCATAGGTAGAATTTCGACCCCGTCTGGGGGCCGCATAGGCGAAATCGCTTAGACAATCTCAGGGCCGCTTCTGCGAAATAGAGGAAGCCGGGCTGGACCGCTTCTGCGGTCTAGGGTCGTAGGAGCGGGACCGCTTCTGCGGTTTCCCAGGACTTGGTCCTTTCCACTTCCGCGATGGGGCCACCGCTTTTGCAGTCTCGCTTCTGCGGTCCAAGAGCCGCAGAAGCGGTTATGACAGAAGCAGCAGATGGAGTTTTTCCTAGGTTTTCAACTTCACTCAAACCTCGACCATTTGATGCTCGGGGCTCCCGAGCCCCGCCCGAATATACCGACAAGTCTAAAATCATGAGACGGACCTACTCAAACCCTCGAAACACCCAAAATAACGCTAAATCGAGGAATCAACCCCCAAAACCAAATGAATCAATTCATTGAACTTCAAGCTCTTAATTCTCTTTCAACGGGTCAAAACACCCTTAAACCACTCGGATTGACACCAAATTTTACGGGTAGGTCTTAACTGATATTTCGTACTTGTACCAAGTTTCGAAATTGGAATCTGAACCTGATACCTATGAAAACAATGATTTCTTAGTTTATTTAATTCTTTGTAACTTAAACTTAATAATTTTACATAAAAATTTATTACTCGGGCTAGGGACCTCGGAATTTGATTCCGGGCATATGCCCAGGTCCCATATTTTCCCACGGACCCTTAAAAATTTTTAAATCACGATTCCGGATTCGTTTCCCCAAAATGTTGACTGAAGTCAAACTTGGCCTTTTTAAAGGAACTTAAAGAAGCAACTAGGCTTAATCTCGCTCAGACTGTTCTAACTTTCGAACCACCAGCCCCCCAAGTCATAAATTAGCTCAAGCAAGTGCGGAAAGTATTATTTAGGGGAACGGGGTTCGAAAAATGCAAAATGACTAGTCGGGTCGTTACAAATACAGTCAAATACAATAATTTGTCCAGCTGTAATCTCATGTTTCATACCATGAATGCAGTCGAATACACTCGAATACAACAACGAATTAGGTAGACTTACCTAATTCATGCATATTTCGCTACTGTATTCATGAATACAGTAGTTTGAATACATCTAATACATCTTATAACAACAGAAAATGTATCTAGAATCCGTAATATAGCAAATGGTATCTATAGATAGCTAATTACCACTAAAAGATAGTGCTTTATGTCACATCTCCTTTTTACCACCCGAGGGGGGATATAAGGGAGTTTTTTCTAATTAAAGTGACATTAATCGAAATAGAATTATTTTATTTATATTTTAGAGTCTCCACTTGGAATAGTTTATTTGGTGTCCCAAGTCACCCATTAATTTTTTAAATCCCAAAACGAGGAGAATTTTGATTTTATTTAAAAGTTTGCGAACCAGAAATTCTAAGTAAGAAATTTTGTTAACCCGGGAGAAGGTGTTAGGCATTCTCGGGTTCCGTAGTTCTAGCGCGGTCGCTTAAACTATTAATAATTGGCCTATTATCTGATTTATTACATGTTTTAGACCTAGTGTGCATTTTTAAACTCTATAACCATTTTCAATTACTTTATGAGATTATTCTGGAACAAGTTACGATTGTCATACACTTGTTTGTTTGATACACATTGCGGATCATGTCACGGGAACTGTACCCATGATCTACAACATGTTTAATTTATAAAAGTTACTAGAAGTTGTGGCCGGGTCACATAAATGTACCCTCGAATTTGGGATGAGGTATCACAACTACGTCAAAAGAACCGTACCCGTAGCTATGAGTGTTTTGCTATAAACGCGCCTAAAGAAAAGTACGAATGTTCAAAATATTTTCCACACTAAGTTATAATATTATTGTGAGGGTCATAGATTAGGTGATTCAATTGTGAATGGCGCGCCTCGATTTATTTTTAAAATATTTGTATTTTCACTAAAGCAAACTAAGGATGCTCCTATTTAAATCTAATTTGAAATTAGGTATCACAACTACGCTACAGAAAAATCGTACACGTAGTTGTAAAGATTTAATTGCGTGCCTAAAGCAAAGTACGAGAGTTCAAAGTGTTCTCTACACTAGTCATGAATGTTCCAAGTTTTTTTATTTTTTTATTTTTTTTACACTAGTTTCGGTATTAATATGATGGCCATGGGTTATGAATGATATTTGTGGATGAAGTGTAAAACTTGGGCATTGTTACCATTGAAGTTCATTTATGTCTAAAGCCCTTAAAAAGAGTGAGCTTATTTGATATTGGGCCTAGCATTTTGGCCCAAAACCACTTTACATACGGACAAGGTCTGTTTTGGCAATGTATGGTATCCATCCTATTACTATTTCATCTTTATGAAACAAACTCAGCCTAAACCAATTTACAACATCCGTGAGCTCAATTTAACCAAATGGACGATCCAAAGAAAGAAAAACCAACATGAAACAAGATAGTATGACATATAACGAAAATAAATGAACCCTCAAACTTCCATATGGATTTAATCAGCGAACACAGAATAAACATGTATCACAAATGAAAAGTTTGCAACATTAGTATCATTCTTAATACAAACCACAGTAATTTTTGGTTTAATTCTTAATATCCACACATGATTATTTTTGTTACTGTTTACCGTGAAAATGGTAATAACAATTAAATTTGTTGATGAGACTCTAAAAATACGTGATCTATTTTTATGCTATTTGTTTAGGTATTTGATGCTAGATATGTGAAGCTTAACGACAAAATACGAACTAAAACAGGGTTATAATCAAACTACGGGGGCTTGCTGTCCGGGCCTCGGACTGGCCGATGAGGGGCCTCGAGGTCGATGCCTAGGCTCGGGCTCGAGCTATCGGGGATAGACGGGAAAGGGCTAACACTTAGCATATATAATTAATAAAGGCTCTTTATGGCTAATGATAAGCAATAAATGAAGAAACAAGTGTGAACGTAATAAATGAAATGGGTAGTCTCGAGCGAATAAGTTAGAGAGAAAAGAGAGAGAGAGAGAGAGAAAGAGAGAGAGTTATTATTTCGTGCAGAATAGTTGGAACAATAGTAGACTCCTTACAAATGGTGAGGATCCCCTTTATAATGGAGGGGAATCCTGTCATAGTACAAAATGTATTAATTGTAAAGGCATGGAGATGGGACGACTAGACGCGACGCCTTGATACAGGCTCTGGGTAGGTCGGCTTTGTCAGACTTAGCTGTGTGCCTTGGAAATTTCCCATTTTACTCTGGCCTCGATCTATATCCTCTTTAAGTCGGACATCGACGAGCTCCGAGGGAGGAAACTCGGTCACAGCTTCGCGTCCTCGGGGTCTCGAGGTGTTCTGCTGAAGTGACTCGATAGCAAGAAATTAGACCCTCTGATTTAGCCGTATACAGTTACCACAAGTAATAATTGACAATTTCATATTTATTCAACCAAAACCTAGTTAGGCTAGCTGTAAATAAAGTTAAAAAAATTGAACGGGATACTAGTAACCATCCAAGGAAACAAATCAGCTTATTAAGGTGCATCACTTCGTTCATTCATGCTTCAAGATTTTAACAGAATGAGGAGTAGAATATGAACTTGGAATAAATGACAACCCCTTTGATATAAATTAAATCAATGAATACAGAGATCGACAAAGTGAAAATTCTAGCGTCGAAATCCAACAGAAAACGCCCACAATTCGGAGTTCAAACATACATTGAAGCAAGGACAACAACCAACACAACAAAATCCCTTAGCAAACCCAGAAATCAACACTAAAATCGGAAGAATTTCAAACAGTACTTTGGTTTCAGATCTAGACGGATGCTAAATTCTTGGGTAGAGCACAAGTAAGCAGTGTATTATGGTTGTTTTCCAGCTGAGATTGGGTTTTTCCAAAAATGGGTGTGTCTGTCCGTCTCTTTCTTGGAGAAAAATCGAAGAAGAAGAAGGAAGTTGGAGTGTGTTGCGCCGTTACTGGCGGAGCTTGCCGGCAATGGAGGTTTCACGGCCGGTTTTGGCTACCTTCCATGGTGATAGATGAAGAAGATGATAGTAGAAGTGGGAGGGGAGAGCTTATCATGTGGGTGTGTATCAGTAATGAAGATGAGGGACAAGAATTACCATTTTTATTTTTTCGGAAAGGACCCTGCGTTTTGCACCGTTTGTTTCTCCAGAACTTTTGAGGTTGGGGTCTGGATATGGAGGGGGCAACGATGGAGCCTCATTTCTGGTTGTGTAAGAGAGTAGTCCAAATCGGATCCTCCTCCTTTAGGGTTAAGGAAATGGGGTCTTTAAAAAAGGGATTGGGTCGGGTCACGGGGTTGACTTGTGGTGGGATTTGGGCTAAGCATTAATTTTGGCCTAATCAAATTTAAACCAGCCTTTTTCCCAGTTTTCTTTTTCTTTTGTTTTCTTTTTCTTTATTTAATTTTGAAAAATATAGTCAAATTAATTAAACAAGCTAAAAAAATCCTAAATTAGGCTCTACCTTAAATTATTTTGTAAAGTTAATCTTACTTATTTTTACTAATTTAGAACTAATTAATTTAAAACTAAAAGCTAAAATGTTGACATGACTATTGTAGTAATTTTTTGTGATTTTTGTTTAATGGATGCAATTAAATTATGAAATTAAATTCCTAAATACAAATTAAACCTAAGATGGCATGAAATTAAAACATGATAATTTTTTAATGATTTTTTCTATGATTTTAAAATATTAAAAATGCAAATGCAACTAAATAAAGAAAAACTTCTAAAATCCCTTAAAAAATATTTTTGGTCTATTTTTAGGAGTTATTTTCATGTAGAGCGAAAATTAGGTGCTCACAGCTACCCCTCTTTGCTCAGAAACATGAAGAGTTTTTGGAAAAAAGATAAAGTGAGCAATTACGATTAATTTTTGTCCATTTGAAATTCCATTTGGAAGCATTTTAAAAAAGTTTGATCGAACCATTCTTCGGAGGTTGCCTACATATCCTTGGCTATAAAGGAATCAGGTCGGTGTAATTGTGGAAGTTTTGGTGGTTGGGACTACCGAAAAGTTGTGATTTCACTGCTTTTTCTGCTTGCTGAGCTCCTTATTACACCAAAATGAAAGATGAAAAGCTAAACTAGCTAAGCCTATCAATTACGAGTTGCAAGATTCCTATCTATAAACCTTCTAAATCTTGATCTTGAGTCTTGGATGGTTTTTCCTGCAGAATCTGATCTACATCTTGATGCTCGTTAACTGCAACCACTAGTTCATTCTTCTTCAGCTTCTCGGATCAATGCGGGACATGCAAGGCTTGTGACTTTAATCATATCTTGAGCATTCCGCATCTTTTTTCCGCTTCTACACTTTAAAGATCACTTCTTTTTCTTGTTTTCCTTTTCTTTTATTTGAATCGAGACTTCTTCTTTTGGTCGACTTGAAAATTATGCCTCAAGGTATTAACCTGCTCAGGCACCAAAATAAATAAATGAACGAAATTTTCTGCCCCAGTTTTCACTAGAAAAATTTCGTGAGTTATTGCAATAAAATCTAAACTAGTTCTTTAATGAAAGCAATATAATCGGGATTGTGTATCCTTGAAAAAAAGAGGTTAGGGAGTGGAGACCATATATCTAATATCAAATGGGGAGCGGAGGCCCTAAGTTGGGAAGATTGCCAGGTTATGCTGGAAAAATGACCGGGTTATGCCGGAAAGGTCCTCGGGTTATGTCGGTGAAGGTCATAGGGTTATGCCGGAAAGGTCCACGGGTTATGCCCAGAAAATCATCGGGTTATGCCGGAAAAGGTCCTCGGGTTATGCCGGGGAGATCCACGGGTTATGCCGGAAAAGGTCCTTGGGTTATGCCGGGGAGGTCCAAGGGTTATGACAGGAAAGTCATCGAGTTATGCCAGAAAAGGTCCTAGGGTTATGCCGGGGAGGTCCATGGGTTATGCCGGGAAATCATCGGGTTATGCCGGAAAAAGATCCTCGGGATATGACGGGGAGGTCCACGGGTTATGCCGGAAAGGTCCACGGGTTATGCCGGGAAAGTCATCGAGTTATGGCGGAGATCAACTAGGGAGTGAGACCCTATACTAGAAAAGACTGCCGGGTTATGCTGGTAGCGACTTGGGAATGGGACCCTATGTTGGAAAAACGTAGCTAGAGATTGGGGACCCTAGGCTACCATGAATTTGAATATTTTTTTCTCATTATTTTTCTTCTTCTTCTTCTTCTTTTTTTTTTAATTTTTTTTATTTCATAAAATGAGTAAATGCAGGAAAGAATTTTGAAGGGGACTTCCCTTTTTGGATTGTTACTGCAAAGCTGTTTCTAACCCTTGCACTGTTTCTTTTTGGTTGCACTTTCTTCTAGCAAGGTTTCTTTGAATTACACATGTTTCCTATTTTTCAAACAAAGAACAATTTGTCAGTTTGAAACGGTGGTTGGTTTTGTGGCCTTGATTATTTCAACCACTTGATCTCAGCCCCTTTTATCTGCAACCGGTTGTTTCCTGAATACTGATTGCATTTTTTACTCTGGAGGAACTCTCGCTCTTCCAGACTTTGCCATGTCGATTGGTCGGTGGGACTCACCCTTTTTGACTTTATTTTTCCTTTGTAGGACTTTGCCTTCTGACTTCTTGTTCTTCTTCTTCTCTTTTTTTTACTTCGGAGGAGTGGGAAACTTTTTGCTCCTCAGACTTTGTCGCAACTGCTAGTCGCGTGGGACTTAGCATTTTCCAACTTTATTTCACATTCGTAGGCCTTTCTTTTCTGGCTTCTTTATTCCAACTTCAATTTCAGAGCATTTGGGGTACCTTGGCCTTTTCAAATCTTTGCTGAGACGGTCAGCCACGTGGGACTCAACCTTTTCGTCTTCCAAGTGTTTTCAATTTCAAAATATCAGCTACCATGGCCGGTCGAAGTCGACTTGATGTCCCTGATGAGGCTGGGTGCCTTTTGCATATTAGCTTGTATCAAATAAGAACCCAATAAATCATCCTTACTATCCTTTCTTCGTCTTTGTTTTTGGAACAGAGTTAGACCAAAAGGGATTCAAAGAAAACAAACAATGGAATGAAGAATGAGTTTAAAATAAGTGTCTTTTTCGGGGAAAGGAAAGAAGGACTTATCTGGAGTACATGTGGACTTCAACGAACATGACAAGCCTTTTGGACTGGATGCCTGATCTGTGTAAACCGTCCGACTCTCAAAAATTCATCATAACTTTTCCTTGAGGTCGAGGAACCTTGCCAGGACTCTATCGATGCCGATATTTGTGAGAATCCTCTTTTAGATCAGCGCCGTCTTTTGCGGGTTTTCAAAAGCTGACCTCTCTCATTTCTCTTCTCACCATCGCTTTATAGTGCTCTTTGCAGAGTTTTCACTAATAAGACTCTCTCATTTTTAGTTTCTCTACTTACTGTCGCCTCACGGTGCCCGTATGGTTTTTCACCAATAAGACTTTCTCATTTTATTTCTCTCATTTGGTTGCATCGAATCCAAGTAGTTGTATTCTCCAATCCTTGAACATCCTCACCGATTCATTGGAAGGATTTGGGTAAAAATGATTTGGACCGAATTACAACGTTGGAACCATTCAGGCGAGATCATCGCCAAACCATTGTAACTTCTACACCAGTTTTACTTTTGGGGAAATTTGAATTTTTTTGTTTTGTTGTGACTAAACCCCATAGTGAGGCTGCCTACGTATCCTTTTGGAATCAAGTCGAATGTAGTTCAGGGAAACTTTGTTTTTGATTTTCTTTTGTTTTTCTATTTTGTTTTGTTTTGTTTTCTCTTTCTTTTTCCTTTCCTTTTCCACTTCTCTTTTTTTCATCTTTTCATATTATTATTTTTTTTCATTTTCTTTGTCTCTTCTTCCCTTTTTTTTTTGTATCTTTCTTTCTTCCATTTTTTCATTTTCTTTTTTTTCCTTCATTTTTCATTTCATTTTTTCAATCAATTTTTTTTCTAGTAACCATTTTAGGTTCCAAATAGGGTAATCAAAAAAATGTAACCGGCTCAAAGGGTTTGCAAATGGTTCGTAGTGTTTGGGTAGCAAGAATAAAAGCCTTCCTCATCCCAACCAGCGAACATTTATGTTATATAGAAGATCCAACGTAGTACCTTGTGGCTGCATTTGCATTGATAGTTGTTTCAGGACATTTCCTTTGATGTTTGCGATACCCTTGTTACCATGTATGGATCTTTCCAATCTGGAGCCAATTTTCCTTTAGCTGCTCCAACTTTTTATTTTGTTTCCTTAAACTTATCTTCATTGCAATCTAATTCTTGATTCATTATTTCAAAGTCTGATAGCATTTTAAGATCTGGGCATGAAGTCCGCAAGCATGTCACATTATTGAAATCTGCATTTAACAGAACTGAAAAGAGAATAAGAAAAGAGACAAGATTAAGAAAAAATGATTCCTGGACAATGAAATATTAATTTCACTTGATTTTTTTTATATTTTGAATTTTAAAGATAGATGGGCTTACATCGGAAAGTAAGACAATAAAGTAAAACATCCGGATCACACCCTGAGATGATTTGGATGCAGAAACGGTAGCAAGACAGGCTATAAAGATTCCTGTCTGATGGGGAACTTTCATGCTTAGTGACCATTTTTTGGCTTTTTTTCTTTCTCGGTAGTGGCTGCAATGGCTTTTAGTGCCGGATCAAATTGTTCATATTTACAAATCATTCCGACTATTGCCCTGATGTTGTGGGTAGTCAACAAATTGTTCATCACACCATGAGCTTCTTCAACCCAAAAAATAATTCTTTCAGCTTCAATCAAATCTTCAACTGCCCTTTTGAGGGTCCAACAGTCTTCTGTATTATGTTCCACAACTCCTAAGTGGTATTCACATATAGCATTAGCTCGGTGCGAGGGGGACTCGGGGTTTGGCCGGTTTGGGGCCACTGGCTGAAATAGATCGAGGTTGATTAGCTTTTGGAACAAGCTTGAATATGATTCACCAATAGGGGTGAAGTGATTCTTTCTGAAAGTCTCTCTTAGGCGTGGATTGTACTGGGAAACATGGTTTGCGGATTATATGGAGCTTGGTAAGGATGGGCATTTGTGAGAGGTGGAGCTCGGTTCTGTGTATGATGTTGTAGATACATGTAAGGTTGCGAATTCATCACCGCATAGGAAGGAGGTGCCACGGCATAAGCATAATCTTGAAGGGGATAATAGTGTGGTGGGACCATAGGAGGCACATATGATTGGTTGAATGACCTGCGGGCCCCTTCGAGCTTGAAGCTATCATAGCTCCCTGTTCACTTCCATTATTGTTCATCAAACAATCCGAACCATTCTGAGCAGCCTGTGATGTGGCCTTAAAAGCAGCATGACTCAAGATTCGACCTGTCTTTAAACCACTTTCAACAATTTCCCCAATATTGATAGCCTCAGCGAGCGGCTTACCCATAGCGGACATCATGTTCTGGAAGTAGTCCGCCCCTTGGGCTTATAGAAAGACTGTGACCATTTCAATTTCGTCATTAGAGGCCTTACCCTAGCAGCTTGCTCATGCCATTTGACAGTATATTCACGGAAGCTTTCCGCGGTTTTCTTTTTCAAATTGGACAAAGAGTTCCGTCGGGAGCGATGTCCACATTATATTGGAACTGGCGGACAAAATCTCGAGCCATATCGTCCCACACATGCCAATGATTAATTTCTTGATTCTTAAAGCACTCAGAATCAATTCCGGAGAGGCTTTCCCCAAAATAGGCCATTAGCAGCTCCTCGTTTCCACAAGCACCCCTCAGCTAGTTACAGTATCGTTTCAGATGAGCGACCGGGTCCCCGTGCCCGTCATACTTTTCAAATTTTGGCATCTTTAAGCCAGCTGGCAAGTGGACATGGGGAAACATACAGAGGTCAGAGTATGAGACACTCTTTTGGCCACTCAAACCTTGCATGTTTTTCAGGATTTGTTCCAGACTCTTCATCTTCCGAGCTATTTCCTCTTGCTCCGGATTTTTAACGACCTTTTCTTGCTCCACCGAGAGATCATATTACGAAGGTTGAGTGAAGGAGTACAGAGTCACATATGTTATTTTTGATTGAAGTTGTGGACCCTAAAAGGTGATTATTGGAGGCTCAATATACGACTGTGGCAAAACTGGTTGTGCTCTTGTGATGACTGGTGCTACAGAGAACAATATTGGAGGTGCTCTGGAAATTGGCACCTGGGGGCGAACCATAGAAGGCATGCCAGGAACATTGGACAGCATTGGAAGGTGCCCGCATGGGATGAGCGGGTTGGGCACAGGGGCGTTGATAACCTCACCTGACCTGGGGATCAACTCAGGGAACCTAGGAATTGCACTTGGCAGTTCCCTACAATTAGACCAGGCATCCTACATTTCCAATATGCGGAGACGCAACAACTTATTATCTTCAGCAGCTGTTGATTCTAGCTGCAAAATAGCCGATGTCGGGCTATCCTCAGGATCGATGATTGTAGATTGCTTGCGGAGACCATCTGTGCATTTGGATCTTGTGAAGGAGGGGAGGCTAGACTACCAATGAAACCAACCACCTAAACAGAACCTGGCTAACTCGCACACGCAACAATCTTGTTGGTTTTGAGACGCTTAATAGATAGGAAATTGTACGTTTGGATGCAATGCACCTAAACAATTAAACGTTTCTACCATGTGTTTAAACAGTTACATGTTTCATCCCAGCCTTAAACTAATACTTTTTCACTCAACATCTTTTTTTTCTGCTTCTTTTTAATCACTCTTGATTTTTTTTTTCATTTTGTTTCTAGCACTCTTTATATTTTGGCACTCTTTTTTTTTTTTTTTTTTTTTTGTTTTTGTCACTCTTTTTTTTTTTCTTTTTTTGTTTTTTTTTGTTTTTTCGCTCTTTTCTTTCTTTTCCACTCAATCAATTTTTTCTTTCTCTCTTTCTTTTTCAAATTATTTTTCGCTCAGTTTTATTTTATAGCTATGATCGAATCCGATGGGGATTGCCTACGTATCATGGTACCGCATAAATCAGATCTTGCGTTGTTCAGGAAGATCGAGACTGGAGTAAATAAGCTAACACTTTTTTTTTTACTTTTTATAAAACTCAAACCAAGAAAGATTTAAGGCAAACGAAAAACATTTTTGATTTTTGATTTTTTTTTATTTTTTTCCTTTTTGTATTTCTTTTGGAAATTTCAAAGAAAAAAATGTTTTAAAAGCAGAAAGGAAATATTTGATTTTTTTATTTTAGATTTCTCTTTTTATTTTATTTTTTGAAAGAAAGACTTCTAAAAATTTCTTTTCTTTTAATTGGAATTTTGGGAATTTCAAAGGTAAAAGGAAAATATTTTTGTTTGAATTTTATTTGTTTTCTCTTTTTCTAAAGAAGAAGGAAAAATATTTTTTTGAATTTTGGATGTTGCCTCTTAATTTTCGAAGAAGGGACTTTTAAGAAAATATTTTGAATTTTTAAAATTTTTTTAGTTTATTTTTATTTACAAAAGTACTTCTAAAGAAAAGCAAAAATATTTTTGGACTTCAATTTTTCAATTTCTTTATGACATTTACGAAAGGAAGACTTTTAAAGAAGGAAAAGATTACTTCAAAATAGAGGAAACCCGTATTTTGGATTTTAATTTTTTTATTTCTTTTTTTTTCATATAAAAGACTTTAGAAAGGAGGAAACTATTTTTTGAGTTAATTTTTTTTTTTGAATTTTCTAAGGAAATACTTCTAAGGAAGGAATTAAAGATTTTTTTTTTGGCTTTTTTGTTAAATTGGGGAAAAATATCACAAAATGAAGGAAACCCGTATTTTGGATTTTGATTTTTGATTGATTTTTATTTTTGTTTATTTTTTCGTATGAAAAAAAAACTATTTTTTTGAATTTTCTAAGGAAATACTTCTAAAGAAGGAATTAAAGGAAAATATTTTGGATTTTTTTTTAAAGTGTGGATGGAACCGATGAGGTTTGCCTAATCTCACATCCGGTGAGAATCAGACCCGCATAGTTCGATCAGTTTTGACGAAACAGAGGAACATGGCACTTTATTTTTTGACTCAATTTGAAATGACTTTTCTTTTTCTTTGTCTTTCTTTCTTTTTTTCCAACATTTCGGCAGAGTTTCAGGATTTTCAAATACATACCCCACTCTTTTTCTTTTATTTTCTTATTTTTTATTTTATTTTATTTTCTTTCCCTATTCTAGAAGCTAGTCAACATGCAAGCCAAAATAAACAGATGCGCAAGTAGCACGTAATATACATCAAAATGGTCTTTTTAATTTGGGTACACCTGTCCTAGACGGACCCAACCCCTGTGTTGAGCCCCCAAAGTCAAATGCACACGATGCAAACAAGCGTTCCTACTAGGGATCCGGCATGAGGCTGAGATATTCTAGGTTTAAAACCTGGGTGTATTGTTCTAGATCTGGCTTACCTCGAGCGGATAACTCGAAGGGGGTGGGGGG